>BHDV01015922.1:10078-28306 GCA_005406045.1 Adoxophyes honmai
CGACACGACGCTTCACCAGATTGCCAGCTTGCCAATCTCGTCCCAACGCATCCATACAGGTCGCACGGCGATGCGCCGTCATATCAATTCATTACAAAGGCTAACTATTCCTCCTGCGAAATTCGGATTTGTCGAGCAAAAATAATAGTTCGAAAAATTACAAGTAAATTCGTGTTTAATTTTTCACTCTCGCCAAAACACGGCCGTATTGGGCGGTGACTTTGCCGCTTAGGACACCGTAGGTAAAGGGTTTAAACATGTTGGTGATTTCAAAATTTAATATTTCCGGATTTCAGTATCAGATAAAAGCGATCTGGAATTAGGGAAACGGGGGCAAAAACAATCATAGATGCTCACTTGGCTCAGCCGCGCGACCATGGCGGGCAGGTCCTCGCCGGCGCGCGCCACGCCCAGCTGCAGCGCGACCGCGCGCACGCGCAGCCTGCGGCACAGCGGCTCCAGCGCCGTCGCTGCCCCTTCCATGCCAGGTAATAGGAACAGGCGAGGAGTTCCATCTCCGTCCTAGCGCAAGGTTACAGTTATTATCGAACTGCGTTTAGAAAGGGATTGAGCTCATATGTCAATTTTGAACTAATGCACGATATGACATTGTCAGTGGTAGAGTATGCAGATAAATTAAATTTTTATTTTGGTACAATGAAGTTGTAAAGTATGGAAAAAATATCAAATTGTACAGCGATTTTTATTGATTTCTGAACAGCTACGGTAATTTGATAAAGCGAAATAATGTGATTAGTGACAGATTTGTTAGATATTATATGATATTACTATTTTTTTATTAAGCAAATGACAGTATTTACCGAGAATAGAGTTCAACTATGCAAATCATATTCAGCTATTAATTCTATGATCTATTATGTTCTGCACTTATGAAGATATCAAAGATTGGTTTATGATTATATTTTAATCATTTATTAAGTACAATTGTGCTAACGGTACTCTCCAATCCCTTTCTAATCGCGGTTTGATAATATCAAAATCCATATATCATACTGTAACCATACTGTAACCATACTGTGAAAAACAATATCATTTTAGAAACGGGAGCTATAATTACCTCACCTTTTATGTACATTTCTTTCTATGACATTCTATTTTCAGCCCTGTGACGGCCGTGCCCCCACCAAGTCGAGCAAAAAAGCGTCACGGCCGTACCATCCTTTTCTCGAAGCAATTCAGACCATTTTCGACCCCCTGGAACTTCGTTGTGGATAATACTATTTACAATTACTAGTGGAGGCTTATAAACGAGCAACCTTTTCAAGGCATTGTGTGTCTTTAGTTGCCGGAAAATATGCTCATTCAGGAACTTTGAAAAATTGTTAGATACGTCACCTCGCTGCCAGAGACCATGGTCGGCATGATGACGGTTGGGATGGACACCAGGTTTTCATCACCAAGGTTTCGCATCAGTGCCGACAGGTTAGCTTCCTCAGCCACAGGATTGGACTTCTTCTCCTCCTGATGAAGCGACAGCTCCGCCAGTCTAAAGAAGACATCATTAAATTCATTAATCACGAATTTTCATGTGAGGATTTCGCATGAAGCGACTAAGGAAAATAGATTAAGGTATGTTTTAGGTGACAGGCTGGCAACTTACCACTATTGTACCCCTTTTAGCCGACATAAAACCAAAAATTATGTTAAAAGTGGCGACGAAGCGCGAAGTTGACATGATTTTGCCTATGTAACTTTCCGTTCCATTTAGAAACATAAGCGTGATTGTACGTTTGTATGTATGTTAAGAAAGTTATTATTAATTTGCCTGGTGTTTGGTGTATTTTTAGAGACCAAGTCAAACACTATATTTTCCATATTAGACATTCACATCTACATTTGAGCGATTTAAAACAGTACCTAAACCTTTAAGGAGCTTATAGACAATCCATAAAGTGGAGGTTCTCGTCATAATCTTTACTGTATTTCATGTGGAAAATGCGCTATATGTATCCCCTGGCTTGTGGCAGCACGAATGAGGGAGTCTCTCAGAAGGTGGGCATATCCTCAGATATCCCATGAACTAGTTCATCTACTCGTGTCATATCCAGGTACTCCTACGGCTACACTGGGTTCGACCACTGGCGGCCCCGGACTAGGGCACCTTTACGACGGCACCGCGCAATGCGGGTACCAGATTACGGATTCTCGGACTTCCTTAAGGTATACTTACTTCCCGAAGGTCAACGTCCTGATGTCCTGCGCGGTGAGGAAGATCTCAAACTCCCTCTCCAGGGTTTGCTTGATTTCTACCGCCATCATGCTGTCCATGCCCATGTCAGCCAATGACACTTGGTAAGAAACGGTCTTTAGGTCTTTGATGCCTGCAACAGAAACTTATATGAAGAGCTATTGGACAGAATAAGAACCTTACAATATATCGCCTGTAAACACATGTAAATTCAATTATTTAGTGCGATGGCCAAGTCTCGATATATTTATTTATACCATGTTATACCGACTTGGTATTACATGGATCTCACAACTTTTTACTGTAGAACAACTGAGTTGCAAGACTTGGTATTTTTTGACAAGTATTGTTTTTGGTGGGATTTTATTATATAAGTCGATATAAAGTAGGCATGATGTACGTATAATATGTATGTTCTTCGACAAAGTATCTGACCCATGATCTGAGCGACTGCCTCAACCGGGTTGCTGGCGCCGGCGCTGCTCCCAGTCTTCGTGGCGACCACGATGGACGACACAACGGTAGCGCCTTGCCTCAAAAACTTGCTCAAAACTTGGAGGCAGCAAGTTATTCGCTGTGGATACATGCCACTGAAGTCCAGCTTTGAATTTCCTTCAGTCATATCTGCAACGATACCCACCTGAAAGCAACGTAAACTCATAATCTTTGGACGCGTGATTGGGAAAAGCCACCAGGTATTATTCGAAAGGCCATTGTCACAAGTTTGACGGAGAAAAGAAATGATGATCCCAGAAATCTCCGTAAAATGCATTCGTGTTACAAGGTAAGCCCTGAACGAATTTAATTTACGCAAAACAAACTTTTAGAGACTTAGGATTTAGCTTTAAGCGGACCTGAGCGTCATATCCGTCTTGAAGTGCATTGACTTACTTCACTACAATGATACGTGACCATCTTCAGAAATTTCGTGTTTAGGTGTTGTACTCGGCATCTTAATGGGATGTATATGATAGGTATTGTTCATTTGTTTGTAGCTCAAAGGCACTTAATTGATATAAGTGCGGAAAAAATATAAAATTAATACTTAGTAACAGTTAGAAGGAATATCAGTAATTCTAAAAGAGAGGGAATGCCTCTTACATCACCGACGGGTCCCCATTGCACCGCCAGCGCCGGCAGCCCGCGCCGCCGCCGCCTCTCGCAGAGCCGCTCCACCACCGAGCTGGCGTAAGCGTAGTTTGTCTGCCCTGCGTTGCCGCGCCCGCAGACCACAGATGAAAACACCACGAAATCTCTGAGCAAACAGCAAATGTTAGATTTAGTATCAGAATTTTAAACTCAGCGGCACATGATCTGGCTAAAGCAGTATTTGAAATTTTAGCCACATTTGACATCTGACCATTTTATACTGCATAGGAAAAAATATGGAACATGAAAGATGAAAATGAGCATTTATTTTAACCATCTTGTACTTGATAGGAATAACTGGTATCAAAATGTATGTACTCACTTCAATTCGGGGCACATTTCTCTCGTCAGATTGTCTAAATTTATCGTTATTTGAGCTTTAGCCGTAAATGTCTCCCTGAAGGTATCTGGTGTCTGGTTCTGGAAGAGCGCGTCCTTGAGCACGACGGCCAGGTTGAAGACCGCCCGCACGGGCCCCATGGCCCGCGCCGCGCGCAGCATCGCCGCGCAACCCGCTTCGCTAGATGGGTCCTCCGTGCACACCTGCACGCGCGCGCCGTACGCCGCCCACGCGCTGTGGACAGACGGGGGGTGAGCTGATGCTACTGCTGATGTCAGAATGTTTGAGATAACCGAATATGGAAGAGGTGGGATCGGGGCTACTTGCAGGTGGCGAGCACATTGGAGGTTAGTTGGTATGGGAGAGGCCGGAGCAACCTGCATGTGGTGGAAAGATAAAGGTGAGCTAGTGCAAGAGGAGACTGGCACAGTAAACAGGTGGTGAATAGATAGGTGAGCGTATGCAAGACAGCCCGGTAGAGGCAGCAGGTGGCAGATAAACAGGGTTGATCTATTGTGGGGAGGGGCCGGCACGGTCTATACTAACATATACATATACAGATAGTGGACAAACAGAGGAAAGCGGATGCGGGAGAGGCAGGTGACAGGAGCAGGCGGCAGGAAAACAGGCTTGACCTAGCGCAGGAAGAGGCTGATGCAGTCAGCAGCTGGCGGAAAGACAGAGGTGATGAAGGCCGCTGCTGGTGATAAGCAGTGGGTAGACATAGTTGAGCGGATGCAGCGTGCACGAATTGGACAAAACGCGGGTGAGTAAAGAAGGCACTGACCGTAAGCGCGAGGTCTGGTAGCCGTTGCTCAGCCCGCGCCGCGCGCTCAGCAGCAGCCGCCGCGCGCCGCCCAGCACCAGCCAGTCCGCCAGCTCCAGCCCGAAGCCGCCTAACCCGCCCACCACTACGAACACTTCCTCGGCGCCACACAAGTATCTGAATGCGTCATTAAAAAAATACCAAATATTAACCTAACAGGCCAGCTAGACTAACAAAAAAAGTTTTTTAGTTATATCTTTGCTTGTGATAGTGTAGGTATTCAAAATTATTTTCAGGCATGCGGCGATCGCAACGCTACGAAGGATGCGGTGGTCGGCCGCACGCATCTAGTGACAGCTGTTCCGGCTGACTAGGCGATGGTGGTTGGTGGAGAGTCTAATATGATGACGACGTTTGGTGATCTGAGTAGCTTGGAACAGGTGCAGCGACCAGATCAGGTGAACGACTTGGTGCAATCGCCACTTTCATAGTATTTTTACTACCTCTTAAAAGGTGTAACTTTTGAGCCTGACCCAAATCTTGTAAAAAAATAATTACAGGTGAAAATAAAAAATAGAAAATGAAGTAATGATGGTGTAAACATGTGCATCGTCTCACCTGGGCGTGGCTGGCATTTGGATTTTGGCTGGCACGACAATGTCGTTACTGCATTCTTCATCCCGGATTTTGACTAGAATCTAAAGAAAACTCGAATTTTACATAAAGTAATTTTACAAAAATAGAGAATAAAACAGATTAATGAGGGTTCAGTCGACTGCATTCAACTTAGAAATAAGATTCAGTTAAAAATATAAACCGCAGGTCTCTTTGGTGGTAAAGCGGTGCGCTAACGTAACCCATCGCTCCAAAACCTTGCTTAGTTGTAAGCCGTTGCCTGTATCTTGTGCTCGTACCTTGCCGACGTGTTTCCCGGCGGCCATGTACCGGTAGGCTTGCTCTACCTCCTCCTTCGGGAAGCTGCAGCGCGTCAGCGGCCGCACCGCGCCGCTCGCCATACCCGCGAGAATCAGGTCCTGCAAGCGCTGTAGCAACGAACAGCCGTTTAGTTTTTCTAGTTCTTTTAGGTTCCCATTGAAATATGGTAGATACTGAAATCGGTATCATTATGTGAAACCTGACCAGTGTCCTATAAAGTCTGTCATGAGTAGACATCGAGTTTTATGCATTTTGATGTTTGCATATACAAATGCATATTTTGGTACTTTTTCTTTGATAGTGCATATTTTGGTACTTTTTCAGTGACAATGCATATTTCTGTGTTCGAAATGTTTTATTATGTAGAGTAACGCCCTTACAAGTTCGCTATCGCAAAAGGTTCCTGGTCAACTAGATGCTGTTTTGTGTAAAATCACTGGTATGGAGGCCATCAAGAAAATTGTTTTTTAATTACTGGGAACAGAAGGACATAATCAGATATTTTTTCGCTCTCCGCCGTGGAAGATATTAATGCTGGTGACTGTAGTAGGTATCTACTCATTGTTTAATACCAATAAATATAGGCCTTGAAATGCACTACAGGGTTTAAATAAAATAACTTAGAACATACTTACGACCTAATTGCCATGCAAAAAACGAGCAAGAGCGTCTGTCGTGGCGTGGCACTTTGAGCGTGTCGTTCCTTCGTTTTTACATACATACATACATACATCACGCCTGTATTCCCAAGAGGGGTAGGCAGAGCACATGAATTCAAGAATTCAGTGCCACATCTAGCAATTTCAGGGTATCCAGATGGTTAAACGTGATATTGCAGTGACAGGTTGCTAGCCCATCGCCCACAATACACTAACCCTTTCCCAGAGTCGACTCTTACGACACCCACGGGAAGAAAGGGGGAGGTGCTATTCTAACCCGGCACCACACGGGGCTCCTTCGTTTTTAACCGAACTAAATTTGGAAAACTTACTCTTTTAATCTCTGGACGCCACTGCGTGATATTGTCCACCATGATTCCGTGGAAGGAGATGTCTTTGGCCACCGTAAGCATGCCGACTTGGGTGTTGTTGTTAATGTCATACTTTCCGATCTCTAAGAACCGGCCTCCGGTAGTGAGGCAGCGGACTGAAGCCTGAGAAAGAAAAATAATAATAGTCTGATAGTAGTACAGCCCCGCGCTTTATCGTTAGAATACCCAAGGAGAGGTACAGCACTATAAGTCACGCAAGTACCAGTCCTCTATATCCTCTATAATAATCCTCTAAATTAGTCCAGAAGACACCAGACCTATTTTGTTAACCAACACAGCGGTTTTCGAAGAGATAGGCTTACACTGACGTAAAAAAAAATAACGGGCATTTCATCTCGTCATTTTTAGCCAGATTGAAAGTGAATACAGATTAATGTAGTTTTTAGAACATTGAAGCTTTAAACGAAAATGTCGGGAGTTTCGACTTGTGGCCTCTCAAGCGGAGGGTCGTGGGTTCAAACCCCGGGATCGCACCTCTGAATTTTTCTGAATTTATGTGCGATACCGAATTTGATATTTATCACGAGCTATTCGAGGAAACCTACACACAGCGACAAAGTAATTCAACCAATACTGAGATGAAGCCTGTGCCCTGCAGTGGGACGTAGGTATATGTATAGGCTGATGATGATGACGATTATGATGTATATTTGTATACTTACCAGCAATATGTCTTCAGCGAGGCAGTTAAGCACCAGGTCCACGCCTTTGCCGTTAGTTTCTCGGCGGATCATGTTTTCAAACGACGTATCACGAGAATTCCCAATTTGGCCATCTGACAAAAAAATTTAGCGCTTTTAATTGGAAAAGTTCGTCGAACGTTCGTTCATCGTAAAGTCGAAACTGGCACAGTAGTGCGGACGAATCTCGGTATGTATGACATATACAAGTTTCATTGAAACTAACCTTCGTACTTACACCCTGTCACAACTCTCTCCCATAGGGGAAGAAAGAGACTATTTTGTTTGACTTGCTACGATCTTGGCATACTTCTTTTGCTTCATCTACATTCATTAATTTCTTCATACATGCTCGTCAGTTTAGGTAGGTACTCTTGTCTGATTTTTTGTAATATGTCCTGAGTTTCAAACGTCTGTCTAGGCCTTTGTAAACTCACCTACATCTGTTAAGTAATTTTTCTTTTATCCATCTTATGTCTGGATTTATTTCTAAACTTAAGAAGTGTATAAACATTTTGTACAGTTTCTTTTTAACAGTTTTGTTAGAGGAATGAGGGGGTTAGGGAGAGAGGAAATTTTAAACCTACAGCTCATAGTTGAAAAGTGGTACAAGTACAACATACGAACATTTATGTGCTTTGTATGTTATCAAAAGACATTCGATCGTGTAAGATAAGAGAAACAGTGGAGGATTCTAAGTGAAATAAGAGTCCCGCATCATCTTATAATGCTAATTAGCAGCCTGTAGTAGTCGGGGTTTGGGACCATCTGTATAATGTATGAAGAAAAAAAGCGGAGTGCGAAGCCAATCTTAATTCTATTTTCACAAACAAAGGCAGTTGTGAACCTGAAATACGGAGACAAATTGGCATGGCTAGAACAGCCATGATGAGCTGAGCAAAGTCTGGTAAAACTGTAACATTTCGAATACAACCAAAACATATCTGGTGCAATCACAGGTCTTTCCAATCGTTGTCAATGGAGCGGAAACCTGGACGCTAAAAGCAGCTGACAGAAAAGAATCGACGCTTTTGAACGCCGGTGCGGATAATTTGGAGCGTCTGATGGTGTAATGTCTTTTCTTTATAGGTGTGTAAACGCAGCTTAATCAGTGCGGATTGTGCTGGTATCACCAAAATGAGGTCATCATGGATGGAACCATTTTATTTACTTCTTTTCTGACCCGGCTGTTAGATTTTTGTGTAGTGTTGAATTGTTAGTTTTTCATGTTCTTTAAGAAATTCGGCGTCGGATATTTGTGTATATGTACTGTCATTTTCTCCTTTTGCAGATTTGGACCATCGCCTTTTACGTTTGTTGTCAGACAATGGACGCATGTGAGGTGTCTTAATGTTGTAAAAGAAATAATCCTGCAGAGCTCTTTGATGGAGGCCGTCGCACGGTTCATATTCCACCGTTGTTGCGGTTCTTGCCTTGCCATCCAGGCATAATCGGGGTCCTTCTGACTACGGAATCACTTTTATTTGCCGTATTTAATCTAGCTTATGTTGTATTATAGCCGTGATAACCCAGCGGTTCGAACTGTGGCCTCTCAAGCAGAGGGTCGTGGGTTCAAAACCCGGGGCTCGCACCTCTGAATTTTTCGGAATTTATGTGCGATATCAAATTTGATATTTATCACGAGCTATTCGGTGAAGGAAAACATCGTGAGGAAACCTACACACAGCGACGAAGTAATTCAACGTTGTGTGTGAAGTTCCCAATCCGCACTGGGCCCGCGTGGGAACTATCGCCCAAGCCCTCTCATACTGAGAGGAGGCCTGTGCCCTGCAGTGGGACGTATATAGGCTGATGATGATGATGATGATGATGTTGTATGCGTTGGAGGCGTTTTGGTGGAGTTATCGTTTCCCCTTATTGATGTTGTACCAGGGCTGAGTTAGCCTGTTTTCCAGGCTTCATTGTGGAGGCAACATGTCCTGTAATCATCCTCGCCGATACAGGCGTGGTGAACTCCGTCGACATCCCGTAACAGAGCTGTACACGACGCGGCTCTTTTAGGAGAAATCCGGGTATCCGTTTGTCCAGTCCAGGCGGAGACATATCCGAGGTATTGATTTTTTATATTATTCTTGAAGCTGATGTGACCTAGCCAGTGGCTCCGCTGAGTCTGTGGAGACGCCCACGAGAAGGCTGGCCATGAGACGGCCTTTTCGGGGAGGTTACCGTGCAGCCCGCTACTGCTCTAGTTCCTCGTCCTAGAAGCCGAGTCCCAAAACGCTGGTTGGACGAGATCTCAGAACAATCCCTTGGAATAATTAGCAAAGCGCTATACATATAATGTCGTTCACCGTAATTAATGGAGATAGGCAATTGACAGGCTGAAGCGGAGTCACGATCGATGGTGAAGAGAAGAGAAACATTACGAGGTTGGGTAAATGAAAGAGACTCTTTACCTTGGAGTGTGGGGAAGAGCTTCTTGATGAAGTCACGCTTGTGAGGGCTGCCGACGGTGGTGAACACGCGGCAGCCGTAGTGCAGCGCCACGTTGATGGCGGCCTGCCCCACGCCGCCCGAGCCTGCGTGGATCAGCACTGACTCGCCCGCCTTCATCTGCCCTTTAATCACCTGAAAGCGCAAAACAGCCGTAGCAATCTGTTAGTCTTCTATGTGGGTACATCTGGATGACGGCACGCTCGGTGGTCGAAAATCAAATTTTGAATTTATTGTGACGGCTACTCAGTTGAACAAGTTTGCAAGAATTTGTTTTGAGAGGCCTTTTTCTCTTATGTTCCGCTGCAGACGATTTAACAATGTAAGCTTAACTGTTTTGTTTATTACTGGTAATTATCTATCAGGTTGCTGCAGAAAATCAACGTACCAAGGCATAGTACACGGTGATGTAGACTACGGGCACTGTGGCGGCCTCCTCGAACGTCCAGTCATCGGGGATGGGCCACAACTGGGCTGCAGGTAAATAGGTCAAATTTGACAAACCCCTTTTTACGACGCCCATGACACGTGAACCACTAAAATAAACAGAAAAAAAAACAGATACAGCAAATAACAAGAAAAACGAAAATGACGAGTGTTCGAGTTCAATTTTAAGACATTTAAATGAAGTTTACTTGCTAGTCCTGCCGACGACTTCTAGTCCTCCAGTGCACTCATGCTTGAGCCTTGTGTCCGCCACGCTCTCTATCCCGACACGCCCGGTTGCGTAAACTATGTCGTGGAAGTTCAGGGCAGTGCAGTAAACCTACAAACCGAAACCAGGCTAGTAAGGATCTAAAAATTACTCAATATGGATATTTATGTTTTATTAATGCATAAACATTTTGTCATCACTAAACTCACTCGTTGTTAAAAGTAAAATTTCTTACCTATTACAGCACAGCATTTCTTATCATTGTAGGTAAGACAGAAAAATTGTCCATGATTCTTTCAAATGGCCCAAGGGCTACATTTATAAATAGATAGAAAATAGACACAAAAGGGTTTCATAATTACTTTATATTTCCCACAGTGAGAAATGAAATCAGGATGTTGTCTACTTGATCAGATCAACAACGATTTACTAAGAAGGTAGAATAGGTATGAAGTTTATTTTGAATTAGAACTCAGATATATGATCACATCACGGCATTCAATTTAATTGCCCTTTCAGTTATCGCTTTAACTGTCGCTCATGTTACTGTAACGGGAACATTCAGGATTTTTAATACCAGACCAGAACAGATCGCAATGACAAAAACTTACGTGGACCAGTACATAGTCGCTGTCGTGGTGGACGGAGTCGTATTTCAGTGGGCCTTCGACCCACTTCATGGAGGACAGGTCTCCAACGGTCTCGGTGACCACGTACGCGTGGTCGACCAGGGTCGCGGCCGGGGTGTTCAGAAGCAGGTAACGGTACGTCCCCCATTGCCCCTGCAATAAATCTTATAATAAGTTCCGAACTTACCATTAGGCCTCCTTTTAAGAGACGCGGCGCGTCGCGCATCCTTACGGCTTGGCATCCAGCGGTGCGTTACGCCTAAACGCTTCTCCGTATAATAATTTATGCTCTCAATGTAAAACCATAAGTTTGAATCTAATGCGGGTCGCGGTTCCGCACGCGATGCTCGAAGCTACGCGTCTCCTTAAACGAAGCCTTGTTATTGGACTAAGCTCCATTTCTATTCGAGATGTTCGAGGAATGTGTTTGAAAGGGACCAGCAGTTTCACCAGAATCACTTGATGATGGTTACATGGGGCTGGTGGATGTTTATATCACAGAATCGCCCTTATTCCTTATTTCATCAGTGGGATAGCCCAACATTCATTATAACGGACGTCGAGTAGAATCACGTCATAGATTTATGTACCTACCTCCAAAAGAAATAATAAGCCTGGATATTATTAATTATAACATTCAAATTTATCCTAATAATTGTCTAATAAAAATCGTGGGTGCAAAAATAGGAGTTTTTGTCGCATTTCCCATTCATTTGCATAAGAGACTCTAATTTTTTATAGGGTTCAGACCTACTTCCTGATGTGATGACCTTTAATCATGAAACTTGGTATAAGGCAACTTCGTGTAACACAAGTCAAAAATCTAAAATTTGTATCACAAAAAAATATGCAATTGGATACAAACTTATTATGTTTGCTATTGGTGTCGTATGTCGATAAACGTACGGAAAACCTTCGTGTGTGATTACAAATGGCACATGATCAGTGTTCTATCTACCCTCGGTCCGGTATGTTAGTTCCACTAAAACCTCGCCCAACAGGTCAATAAAGTGATTCTATTGGTTCATTCAAACACTGGTCCTATCGCACCTTGTATACTTATACTTGGTAGAAATAAAATAATGGATGGTATCGCAGGCATAATAAATAAAAGGGTTGCGACAGGATGGGATTAGCTCTCATCATTTGTATTCCCAGATGATTCCAATATAAGGCTTCTGATGAATAAGCAATGAAGCGTCTTGTACAGTCAAGGACTTTAATCACCATGGTATCAATTCACAGTAAACGTCATAGTGACATCCCATTTATTATCAAGGGAAATCGTAATGACTTTTTCTTTGAGGAGGTTCTATGGTGGCTAATGAATTAAAGCCCTTGACCGTACCTACCAGAAGACTAGCCAATATTTCGCCCAGGGAATCAGCATTGCTATGCAACGTGGTATTAATGCTGCCACCCTTCTGGGGACCCTACAATAAGGAGGTGACTTGGCTGAGGTTTGTTTCCTTAGTCTTAGTTTATACAAAATATTACTCACGTCCTGATAAACATTGTGAAATAAACATTTTTCGAGCTGTTGCGAATAAAATTGTAGCTTTGGATCAAATGGAGGCGCTGACGGGTCGGAAATTAGCATCGCATACACGACTTCTCCGCCAGGTTCTCTCCTCAGACAGTTCACTAAGCCTAATAGGCCGTTAACATTATCATCTTCATCTTGGACGTATAAAACTATCTCCTGTCCCTCTTTGATTTTTTTCTTTACCAAATCGATCCACGAGTAGGTGTCGTCTTCTACCACTATTTTAATGTACTGAGCCGGGCTTAGCAAGCCTTTTTTTCTGAATAAAACTATGCATTCGAAGTCAGTTTCGTAAATAGTCACGATGTCGTATTTGTCAGCGTATGCCTTCGGGTCCGGGCGCTCCTTCTCTCGACTTATGATGAAGCCATTTTCTTTCAGCGATGACAGGATTTGCGGCATTATCTGATACAAACAATTTGAAGATTGTATTGCATTTGACAAACGTAAACGAAATTTAGAATTCCTAGTATCTACATTGTCGTGGACTAGCGGGTACAGAGAATTAAAGAAAAGAAGAGTAGTTTTTATGTACACAAATGAAGTTGAAAAAATTCTAGTGTTCGTGGTTAACAAAAAAATGTATGTAAAGGAAACAAGTACCTTAGGGCATGTTATGCTGTAGGAAGGATAGCAAGCGAGGCAAAAGATTCAGGCTCTTTTGAAACTCTCTCAGGATTCAGTGCTCAAGATTGGTCTGTTCTGAGGTAGCCGGTTGACAGGAATTGGATACATACATACATACATACATATACTCACGCCTGTATTCCCATGAGGGGTAGGCAGAGCACATGGATTCAAAAATCCAGTGCCACGTCTAGCAAATTCAGGGTAATCAGATGATTAAACGTGATATTGCGGTGACAGGTTGCTAGCCCATCGCCCACAATACACTAACCCTTTCCCAGAGTCGACTCTTACGACACCCACGGGAAGAAAGGGGGAGGTGCTATTCTAACCCGGCACCACACGGGAAATTGGATAGCGGACACAAAAAGGAGGCAGTGAAAAGAAGGGTTGGAATCCGGTTAAGGTTTGCTCGTAACACTCATCTAAGCTTCGTTTCATAGCCCCGTGGTCCAAAAAGAACTAAACGTAACTTAAATTAGGTTTTAGAAGATATTTATATGAGAAAATGAGATGTTAAGAACGAAACTGACCCAACTCAAAAAAGCCGATTTGTGGGAAAATCAAAAAAATGTGACCACTAATGTAACTTTGCGCTCTTCTAACTAGAAAATGGCAGTTTTAAATTGTCCACATTGTGAAGTACGCGTTTAAAGGTCATTTTGTATAACTAACTCAATTTTGCAAATTTTCGAGTTGGGTCACTTTCGTTCTCAGCATGCGATATGACTATTTACAAAGATCTATAACAGTTTCCACATTAATGGGTTTTTTTGGTATATCTACCCTTGTTTGTCGACAACCTTTTCATCGAATAATATTCCATCAAAAACGTGACATTGAAACTATAGCACTTGTAATATTGTTCGGCGTTATTTTACTTCAACTAACTTTTTTATTTTCCGAGGTGCATAGAAATAATATTTAACCAAATATCCCTAATCAATGACTTGTAAGATACGCGAGTGGGGCGAATACGACTCGGACAGGTTTGGGTAGTATTTTTTTTTATAATAATAATAATAACTCAGGAATGAATTTTACTAAAAAACCGGCCAAATGCGAGTCGGACTCACGCACTGAGGGTTCCGTAAACGATACGTAAGTAAACGATACCGTGATGTAGCTTACAGCCAACGCCATCTAGTGACAGATTTTCGAACTAATGATAATTTTTTATTTTTATTCATTAAAAAAAACTACTTGGTAGATTTTGTTCAAACCAATTTTCGTTGGTAGTTTTTATAGTAACGTACATCATATATTATTTTTAGATTTATCACTCTTTTATTTTAGAAGTTAGAGGGGGGGACACAACTTTTTCAACTTTGGAAGCGTAGTCTGTCGCGCAAACGATACACTTTAGAAAAGTATAATGTTAGAAACCTCAATATAATTTTTGAAGAGCTGTCCATAGATACCCCACACGTATGGGTTTGATGAAAAAAAATTTTTTGAGTTTCAGTTCCATGTATGGGGAACCCTAAAAAATTATTGCTTTTTTTAATTTTGTGTCAAAATCTTAATGCGGTTCACAGAACACATCTACTCACCAAGTTTTATTAGTATAGTTCTCATAGTTTCCGAAAAAAGTGTCTGTGACATACGGACGGACGGACAGACGGACAGACGGACAGATATGACGAATCTATAAGGGTTCCGTTTTTTGCCATTTGGCTACGGAACCCTAAAAAAAAGACAACTACTAACTAAAACAAGGTTCAAATTACCTTGTATCGTTTTTGACGCAACTACTTGTCGATAAAATGAAAATACTTGAAACGTTAATATTTGAAATAATCTTCAATTCTGTTATATTCTGTCGGAAATTCAAAAGGTAGGTAAACCCCCTTTTTTAACACAAGTAGATCCATTATCTAGTAGTGTTGAGATGTGATTCTCAAAGTAAAATAGAATCTCTTTGGATTTTGCTTTCGCCTCGCTATAGAAAAAAATTGTTTGTGTCATTGAAAAAACAAAAGGCACGCGGCAATTATGAATTTGTTGCATTTTGAGAGCGGATCCTTACGTACTATGGAAGTAAGCCATGTTACAGTGTCAGCTATAGAATTTTGATCTGTGTATACTCACATCAGGCCGTGAAAGCAAGTTAGCGCCAATAAACAGTGCTGCATTTGTCTCGCTCACGGGCTTGATTTCGCCTGCAACCTGCGCCGGTAGCTGCAGTTCGTGCAACTCAAGCAGTTCTGACTGCAATAGCGGAAAGTCGCCAATGCAGTCACCAATTTGCTCTAACAAAGGCTCCAAGCCATCCTTCGCGTATTCTTCGTCGACTAGCTCAATGGTCTTCAATTTATATAAACGCAGATTTTCCGTTACAAGGTGGACGATAACTCGCAGAATGTCTTCAATCTTTAAAAGTAAGAAATGACTGTATAAAAGTAACTAGAAGCTGCTTTTTACGGATCAGGTAAATTGCGTGTGTTTAAAATTTAACTAGATTTAATCGGTTACATCACGTAGTTTACTTATCCTTATTAAGAAGAACTTTTCAGTGCTGTCCATTGGTACTTAGGTAGGTACGTCTATTTTTCGATAACCAAATACACGACCATCTCTGGTAAAGGCGGTTGTAGTTTAAACAGTTAACAATAAAATCGATACTTACTTACCTTCATCTTGTATTGTCCGTAGTTAGGCATGAATACATTTTTTTCCAACACTGGCAAACTTCGCGGTTGTCTCCTCATAATAGCTGAAGCGTGGATACCGCTAAATTCTATGCCTCCTGATCTGTTACATAAGAAAAAATCATCAGTTGGTTTATTGAAAAATCTGTACTCGCCGGTGAACTGGACACTTTGGACTCGCAGTTAAGTAGAAAAAAAAGAGGTGTGGACTGATTCGGAAAGGGTTTTGAGTAACAGAACAGCCCTTAAATAATGATAATAATTATAATAGAAACTTATCTTGCTTGTATTTCCAAATAGGGTAGACAGGGTACATTAACCACTAAATAGACAAAATTACAACATTATCAGGTTTCGCATAGACAAAACAATTACTATTTCGCGTTCCGTGGCTATTTCTGGCATAATTTTTAATTTTTAGTTTAGTGACAGGTTGTGTGCCTGTCGCCTATAACATTCCTAAACCTATTTCCTTATTCGCTTTTTACATCACTTACTGAAAAAAAGACTTGTTATTCTCAATCAGGCATCACACGTTTGTATCAACCACCACTTGACATTGTAAAGTCTGACCTGATCATTCCAGCATCGCGATAGACGCACGTCAGCAGCGTCGGAGGGTCTAAGGTAGAGTCAAGAGCCATGACGGCGCGGTAGTGGACGTCAGTGTCGATGGCCAGCCGGTCGATCCTGGTGGGCACGGCCAGGGCGCGCGTGTTGTAGCTCAGCAGCTGCAGCTGCAGCATGCAGTCCATAAAGGTGGCCCAGTTGTCCTGCCAAGCCACCTTGCCGAGCGTGCCAGTTACATTACAGGCAGTCACGCCGCGGAACATATCTCTGGAAATATGGTAGTTTTTTCCTTCTCTGTATTACGAGTTTTTTTACATGAATTTAGAAATTTGTATAAAGCAAGAACACACTGGGGACTTAAATGCCGTGAAAAAGTGTCTCCAGCTTTTCGTTCTTTTTACCGTCAACCTCTAATGCACGCTACATAATTTTTTGTTTCACACTTTTACAGTACCCAACTTAAATCATTTTGCCATTAATTCTGAGTAGACCATTATTCATTTATTACAAATTGACTAAAATAGTATTAGTTATTTATGTAACTGCAGCATTATAAAAAGTAAATTAATATGCGAGTGTAGTTTATTATTGTCTCTTAATAAATAAAAATAAATAAAAATATAAATAAAATATTGGCCATTTGCTTATTAAGTAGCAAATCGTAATGTTCAACATTTTTGTAAGATGTTGAACATTATGATTGTTAGATCCGTTCAAACATCTCTAAAATTGGAAAAAAATTATGTATTTCCAAAATTGAGGTCAGGCAAGTCAATAATAATACACTGACGAGGTTAGGTGGGTCGTTCTTCTTTTAAACCTACAAAATGGCGGCCATTTTTGGAATCTTACGGATTTTATAACAGCTATTTAATTGTAATCTTAAAAAAATAAAATAAAATTTTATTATGACTTTACAGAATACTACCTAATGCTTCTTTGTAGATTTGTAGCATATTGAATTTCATTAACCCTTAAATTCCAGAAAACATCGTGACAAAGTGGTACTTTTCACCTGAGACAGTATTTCGCTTTACCACTCTGTAACATTTTTTTTTAATGTCTCAGTATTTTTATTTTCACAAACAGGGGAAATTGACAAGTATACTGTGCAGATAATTTAAAACCAATTTTTATACAGTGCCACCAAGATAAGCTCATGACTTGCAGGAACGCACGTAAAGCAGGAAAGCAATTTCTTTTTCAATTAAACATTGATTCGGCCAGCACTGGCCCTTACATGTTATTTTCCTAAATTTTAAGATATTAAAAATACATAATAATATCACACCTGTATTCATATCCCCTCAGACGCAGCTCTCTGTAGAAGTCCTTGGTGCGCATAACATGCTGGCCGGGCGTTGCGCTGGCGGCTGGGGTCGGCAGCTCACGGTATGTCAGGCCCACGCCCTTCTGAGCGAAGATACGGCCCGTCACTATAGATGTGCCGCTTTCTAAAACCTACGAAAATGCCAGAACCATCGGTACCTGCGACCAGCGAAATGTCATTTTTTGTAACCACGGTCCACCACCGTACCACACAAACACCTTCGTGGTGCAAAAGCAAGGAAGTGAAGAGATTAAACTACCACTGATTGTCACTACTTAGATGGTAAAAGGATGGGCAGCTTTGATGATCCTGAAGATGTTATGGTAAGAGTAAGTATTTGAATTTGTGCTATAGTAAGTCAAAAAACTCTACGCTACAAAACATAAGGACAGCGTTAATTAATAAGATCTACGAAGCGGACTTTGGCAGTTAACCTTTGGTTTGTAGAGAGGAGCTATCAACTTTTAGATATTTTAAGTGTCGACTATAGCACAATCCCTCTCATACTGAGGGAGTGAGAGTGGGACGTATATAGGCTGGATGATGATGATTGTTCAAGCGGTATAAGGCAATTTTAGTTTCAATATTATTTCATAGATGTCGCTGTACGCCATTCGTACGTGGTAACGTTTGGC
>BHDV01015955.1:0-10376 GCA_005406045.1 Adoxophyes honmai
ACAAATGGACATGTTTTTTTAGGGTTATGACAATGACCCAAATAAGTTAAGATAAGTTACTACTTCAGTCCCCTACTCAAAGGCTGGCTAGCAAAAATCCTTTTTACTTTGAACTTTTAACTTGCAACCTGTCTGAGTTTTCTTTCTATTACCATAAAGATCTTTTTGTTTACAAATATTGAAATATCTCGTGCGAGTCTATAGTTCCTATTAAGTCAGATTAATAGTAACACGCGCTGTCCTGTCATTCTCTGGCTTCTCTAGTTATAAAATTGACAGCAGTAGTCTATTTCGCACGCATCGATGTGCCTTGCCGTGTTAACCCGGTTGGCATCTATCTTACCCACAATTTTCTACACTCACCTTAAACGCTGCGTTGTAGCCGCGTGCTATAGAAGCCCGGCTTTAACTAAGAGGGACGCAGCTATATACAGGTAAGTGCGTCCTTGTCAGGATTGAGCTATTTTATGAGCTCGCTTCTAAGCATACGAAAGCGTTGGGTTAAGCTTAGTGTTTAGGTTGTCATTCTGCGAGTATGAAAACTTCTGGTATATGAATTTACTAGCTGTACCCAGCGGATCTTTCTTCCTAGAATTTGCTCGTCGCTGTCACTATCGAGACCACAGATGCTAACGCGTGTCCAAAACATCCAGTTAAGCGTGTTACACTAATCAGATAAGCTAATATCTAACGCACTCAATCAACATCAGTTTCAATTTGACAGGTAAAACCTAATCTCGCTCTGAAATTAAAAACTTTGGTACCACGTAACGACGCAACCTAAGCCCATACCCACATTTGAATTTTGACATTTGAACCAAATTGAACGAATGATTTACTAAAAATTGCTTTTGCGTAATGCTCTCACAATGGTAAACCAGTTTGTTACTCGAAAACACTTTACCGCGACGCTCGAACCTAAGATCGCTTCCTCCGTGAAACCGATGTTGATTCTGTGTGCGTTAGACAATAGCTCTGCTGGTTCGTCTTGTCTCAGACACTGTCAAACAGACAGTTGACATAATTGTAATAGCATTTGCTTGTGACAGTGGCATCATCTTTGACAAGCAATTTCCCGGATGACTGGCTTGTCCGAGCCACTAATTGCCATCAGAAAAATCAAACAAAGTATACGTTTCAAAGCATCCAGTTGACCGTAAAATGAGATAGCCTTGGGGTCGACACTGAGCAGGTTTTGGTAAAGGATTTTTCGACTGTTTTTGGGGCGGGAGTGAATGTTATAATTGTCACAGGGTGAGGGTGTCAGTGTGTGTAGAAAAAGCGGTTAAAAATACAGACATACATCACACGTGTGTTCCCAAATGGGGTAGGCAGAGCACACCAAGCGCTACATGGAGAAAACCATGACTATTTAAAGTATTTAACGTGTCGCAGCCAGTTCTAGCATAATTTTGGGTTTAAGAACAGATTAAAGAGGTATATAATAGTGACAGGTTGCTATAGCAGGCCTGTTGTCTAAAGGATACCTAAACCCATTTACCTTAGTCGCCTCTTATGACATCCACTTCAGAAATGGAGAAATGCTACTCTAGGTTCTCTATTGGAAGGCATAAAGTTTTTTAGACTAATATTGTTTCGCATAACACTTTTCGCCGAAATTGTTTTTTGCATAATCATCATTACGCATATTTTTTAACGCATAACACTAAAAAGCATAAATACAGGAAGCATAATTGTCATCAAGACTAATGTCTATAAGCATAAGCATAAATAGGCATAATAATCAAATAACAGTATTATGCCAAAAAATAGTAAAGTTTTGTGCCAATGGCTCGTAGTAATTATTGCTATTCATACCAATGGTATGCATACTTATGTATTATTTAGGAACTAAATCGATGTCGATGATGGTCCGCGAACTATTCCACGATGTTTAGGCGCTTCGCGCTTGGATTTCATACTAACCTAACCTAATAAAAGTAAATAAATGGTAACAACGAAACTGAGTTTTTAAATTATGCATAAAGACATTTATACCAAATAATTATTAGCCTGAATGATTTAAAAACGAATGACTGTGGACTAAGAATGAGGGAGTTGACCATCAAATGCCTCCTGTACGCCGACGACCAAGTGTTGGTCGCATCGTCGGAGGAGGAGTTGCAGAGGATGGTTAATATTTTATGTGGCGCATTGGAAATGAAAGGTATGAAAGTAAATGTGAGCAAAACAAAAGTTATGGTGTTTGAAAGAGATGATTGTGGGACAGAATGTGATATTATGATTGCGGGTGAGAGAGTAGAACAAGTAAAAGAGTTTGTTTATCTGGGATCGGATTTTACGAAAGATGGAAAGTGTGAAACTGATATTGAAAGAAGAGTGAATGCAGGGAATATGGTCAATGGAGCGCTGCGCGCCTTTGTAAGCAGCGAGAAGGTGTCGAAAAAGGCGCGTCTGGCTGTCCACAGAGGGGTGCTCGTTCCAACACTAATGTACGGTAGCGAAAGTTGGGTATGGCAAACGAAGCATAAAAGTAGAATAAATGCGGTAGAAATGAGAGCGTTAAGAAGTATGGAAGGTGTAACACTGAAAGACAGAATACGAAATAGTGTGATAAGGGAAAGAGTTGGCGTGAAAGTAGATGTAGTGACTAGAATAGAAAGAAGTATGCTTAGCTGGTTTGGTCATGTAGAGAGGATGGATGAAAGAAGATTGACTAAACAGATCTATGCTGGAAGTGTGAATGGATGTGTTGGGAGGGGAAGACCTAGACGGACGTTCCGTGACCAAATCGCGGACGTTTTAGAAACAGGCCAGGTCAAGAGTACCCGAAATAGACGAGCATGTATGAAGAAACTAATGAATGTGGATGAAGCAAAAGAGGTATGTCAGGATCGTAGCGAGTGGAACAAAGTGGTTTCTGCCTACCCCTGTGGGAAAGAGGCGTGACGGTATGTATGTATGTATGTAATTATTAGCCCAAACAATAGTATGCGTAATGTGTATTCGGCCAATACAAATTAGTCCAAATGAAATTATGCTATTAGCGTAGTATGCCAAAAAAGTATTAGGCCAAAGTATTATTATGCGAAAGTACTGTTATGCCAAAATTAATTATGCCAAATCAATTATGCGAAACAATAATAGTCTAAATAAAATTATGCATTCCAAGGGGATCCCGCTACTCTATACCAATCCCACACAGGACCTATTAACTTAGAACCTAAAAATATGCTAGAAGTCGCTGTGAAACGTGAAACAGTCACAGTTTTGACTAAGTAACGTTTCGTCTGCTCAGCCTATCCCATTTGGGGATACAGACGTTATGTACGTATGTATGTGTAAATGGCGAAAAATAACATACATCTGAAAAGTGATTACCCCTAACGACATAGGAATTAATCCATCACAAATAAAGGTGTGACAAATATTGGGTCACCAATGTTAATTTTCACACAAATTACTACACCTGGTCAAGGTTGCTTAATTTGATAAGTCAATTTAATTCCACTTTTAATGATTCAGCAATATCGGAAAAGTACCTCAATCGAAGTGTTTGGATGTTTGAAGGTAAGGTAAGGTTCCTTCTATGGAACTAAAAGGTTTTATCTATACAGGTTTGTAAATACCTGCCTACATCACACCTGTTTTACAGATGGGTTGGGATGTACACATAAAACGTGTTTTTTCCACGTTTCGCAGCCACTTACAAAATCATAACAATTTCGAGTAAGGCTTTCCGATAATAACTTTACAAACTTACATACATACATACAAACATACAATCATGCCTATATTCCCAAACAGGATAGGTAGAGCGCACAAAACGCTACATGGACAAAACGATGACTAGGAAAAATAGTGCCTGGTTGCAAGACAGTCGCCTAAAGTATACCTTAACCTATGTCCTAAATCGCCTTTTACGGCATCCACGGAAGAAATGGAGAGGTGTTATTCTAAACCCGACACCACACGGCACACAAACTTATAAGTTGATAAAGCAAAAGTGCGATAAATTGGAACCCCTATCTCGCCGTAACTTTACACTTGACGATACACCGCAAAATAAATTAAGAACGCAAACTAATCTATCCGTAATGGCTTTTAAAATATAGGGACACATGAAGCAATGTAACCTAGTACACTTTGCAATTCCATACCAGCCAGTCGCGATGCGTCTCGAGAACTGCTTCATCAAAAACAGTAGCGTGGTCAACCCAACAAACTACAAACCTTTGCGATTCTACGAATTCTTCAACAGGACTTACTACATCCCTCTTATATTTGGCTACAACTTCATCCCATTCCCAATATCAAAGTCCCGAATTGTCAGGATACTCTTCGGTGTATATGCCTTGACTCTATCCCTCGGTTGTTCTATCTTGGTGTTAAAATTTGTCAAAAATGTTTGCTACTCGCCTTATCTCTTCATCGCTTTAGAGTATGTCATTACTGTGACGTTGCTTCTTTTACTGGACACACGAGGTCGCGAAGAGTTCTTCAAAAAACTTGAGCTCATCGACGAGCAGTTACACATCTCAACGTCCTATTACAATCAGCTTAAGAATGTGACTCTCATTGCTGTGGTTTTCGCTCTCTTCACGCGCGTTCTCTACTCCACCGCGCTCTGCTATTCCTTCAAGATCTACTGCGACGAGTCTCCTTTCGTCATTGGTATCTCTGCCTTTGTCCTGATTGCTGTTGATACGAATCAGATGCCGAGGCTTATTGTTTTCCACCTCATCAAGTACAGGATGTGTTTGCTGAGGAGTCGAGTGGAAGACCTGTTCCAGCGTGAGAACGTGGCGGTGATCAGCTCCAAAGACGTGAAGAGGAATCTTGTTCTGTACCAAGAGGTCTATGGCAGTATTATCCAAAGTATTGATTCCATCAGCACTATAGTGAATCCTTTTGTGAGTGACATTTATTTTATTTGTTGTAACATTATTTTGGTTCATGGAAGTCGTAAGAGGCTAAGGAAGTAGGGTTAGGGATACCTAATAAGCCCTAAAAACCTAAAACGGCGTGTATCAGTCTTGGATTTTCATACCTACTTGGTTTATGGTTAACCCCGTTCTTTTCTATTTTGCAGTTTCTGCTCAGTTTGATATGCAGTTTTCCGAAGATAATGTTCCTTCTTTACAACATCATTGTTCTACACAAGAAAGGGGTAAGTAATATTGACATTTCACAATACTTAAACACTTAAACATAACAAACGTAAAGGGCTGGTAGCGAGGGCTAGGTAGCCTCATAGTTTCGTGGACTTGTGCAGGCCCCACGCTACTTGCTGACATTAAAAAATGTTGAACCCAAAGTTTATCTCGAAGAAATAAGTCTTTAGCAAAAAGGACAGCTGTCGTTTACCCCCTCATTCTATCTTCCTTGTTTCATCGATGTCATAACTTTTTTG
Source organism: Adoxophyes honmai (assembly GCA_005406045.1). Classification (NCBI taxonomy): domain Eukaryota; kingdom Metazoa; phylum Arthropoda; class Insecta; order Lepidoptera; family Tortricidae; genus Adoxophyes; species Adoxophyes honmai. The sequence continues at coordinate 5,375 of BHDV01015955.1, forward strand.
TGTCATTTGTGTGTTCTTGCAGGTCCAAATAATCCAGCTTCTGATCTTGGCTGCAGAGGCGCTGCAGTGGGGCCTCATCGCTTGCCTCCCGGGGTTCGTCTTTGAGATGACGAGGGCTCACGTCGACAAGCTGAAGATACTGCTGCTGCAGCGGTACAAGGCGTCCCATGGTGATTATCAGATGTTTAAATTTTTGGAGTCTGTACCTTTATAGGAAAGGGAGTGAGACGTGGATACTCAACGACACTGAGGTTGGAAGTCTTCTAAATATGGTGATTGATGGTGATTGATTTGTGCCATACACCTTCTACTTAACTTGATCCTAACTCACCACGCAACTTAGGTATACCAGAGGTTAGGCTTCAGAAATACGTTTTAACAGATTTTCTTTATAACAACATTGATATTTATTTTTAACCGACTTCAAAAAGGAGGTTCTCAATTTGACCTAATTGTTTTTTTTTTTTGTGTGTATGTTACTCGATATCTCGGAGACCCGTGGACCGATTTTCAAATTTTTTTTAATCGAAAGGGTATAACTCGAAATTGGTCCCAGTGGCACGAAACCAGGATCTGATGATGGAATATTGGAGAAATCGAGGGAACTCTTCAAATTTTATACGGAGATGTACGGCGTTTTCGGTAATTTGTTGATGAAGTCAAGATTTTACATTCAGTAAACAGAAACAAAAAAAACATTCACATTCAGTACTTTCAAAATATTACTAATTTGAAGTCGGTTTTTTTTTGTTTAAAATTATATAAATAAAACAATTAGTTGCATCAATCTCATGTATGACAGAAGAAGTTATAACATACATACATACATGTTCTCACGCCTGTATTCCCAAGAGGGGTAGGCAGAGCACGTGAATTCAAAAATCCAGTGCCACGTTTAGCAATGTCAGGGTAACCAGATGGTTAAACGTGATATTACAGTGACAGGTTGCTAGCCCATCGCCCACAATACACTAACCCTTTCCCAGAGTCGACTCTTACGACATCCACGAGAAGAAAGGGGGAGGTGCTATTCTAACCCGACACCACACGGATAGAAGTTTTAATCATAAGGTGGCCAAACATTGGAATGGATTGAATAAAAAAGTTTTTGGCATGTATAGATTTTTTTATACCTTCTACGGAATGTAACTCCGTAAATTTTCGCCGAACAATTTTTAATTTATTTCACAGATGAAGTCATCCAAGCAGAGATAAAAGAGTTCCTCAACTACATCGAGCTCCGGCCTTGCCGGTTCTACCTCTACCGCCTCATCCCTGTGGACATCACTCTACCAGTGGGACTCCTGCACCTCTGCACTACCTACCTCATTGTTATGATACAGTTCTCTCATCTCTTTGAAGACGCCACCTATTAGACTTGTCTACAGAAAAAGGGTTACCACAGCTAACTTTTTTTTACGGTGACTTTTAATTGAAGTTTAGAAATCATTTTTAGGGTTCCGTACCCAAAGGGAAAAAACGGGACCCTATTACTGAGACTTCACTGTCCGTCCGTCCGTCTGTCACCAGGCTGTATTTCAAGAACGGTGATAGATAGCCGAAATTTTCACAGATGATATATTTTTATACCGCTTTAACATACATATATGCACGGAACCCTTCAAACGCGAGTCCGACTCGCACTTTGAAGGTTTTTTTTACAAGTTAAGAGGATAGGAGTCGCACCACTTCTCCATACAAACGTAGTCCCCGGTTTTCTCCGTGAATAATGACATTAGAGCAATTTTTTTTTCATTTTATTTGTATTTGTTTTGGCTATGCTCCTATGATTTGCTTTTATCGATATTCTAAATAAGAAAAAAAAATTAAGAAAATCGATAAGGGTCAGGACCAAAAAGTTTGCACCTGCGTTAAGGTGCGTTAAGTCGTATTTGAAGTTACTACTAACTTTTCCGTTGTGACACGAAAATTAACGTATAAACGTATAGCTAATTTTCGTGTCACAACGGAAAAGTTTGATGTAATTATAATCACGATTTAACGCAGGTGCAACTTTTTGGTCCTGACCCATAAATGCAAATCATAGGGGCGGGCCTATGCAAACAGATAGAATTTTGCTCTAATGTCATTATTCACGGAGAAAACAGGGGACTACGTTTGTATGGAGAAGTGGCGCGACTCCTATCCTCTTAAGGCGTAAGATTATTTTGTAAGATTACATTTAATTTGTCATTTACTTTCGATAGCGGAGCACAGCACTAATTTAGAATTGCAAAAAACACAAAACCGGTAATATAATTTTAGTATCTGCTTACCACCATAGAGTTACCATATACCATACTTCAGAGATAGTATAGGACTATAGCTTAGAGAAGGTTGTAACATAGTGTAGTCAAAAAGTGGTATGATAAACGACTTTTATTGCTCGAATAGATAATGTAACTTTCGCGGAGGGTAGTTGACAAATAGCAGGTAAGGGGGAGTTTGCTGAGTCAACAATAGTTTGTTTTGATCTCTGAACGCAAATTTGTATTACAATAATGCTTTTATTAACTAGTGTACTGCAAATATGAGTGAATATAAATGTTGTTATCATAATTGCGTCTTTTCATTACTTACATGTAATAAAAATACATACATTTATTAACAGAATTGAATAAGTCAGTAAATACTTAATACATGTACCTAATTATAGTATCGATATAGATTTTATAACGTAGGTAAACATTATAATACGACCATTTCCTTATAACGTATGAACGTGCAGAAGCCGCATTATGATTAAATTTAGATTATTTTTATTACTTAGGTACTTTAATGTGCAATAATGTAGTAGTGTATTGTGGGCAATGGGCTAGCAACCTGTCACTGCAATATCACGTTTGACCATCTGGTTACCCTGAAATTGCTAAACGTGGCACTGGATTTTTGGATTCATGTGCTCTGCCTACCCCTTCTTGGGAATGCGGGCGTGAGAATATGTATGTATGTATGTATAATAACCAGTATAGCAACTAATGAAGGCATCAGTGGCTGCCATCAGTTAAACCTGTTGTAATTATGTCCCGCGGTCATTTGTCCGTCCGCCTGTGCATATAGTTGTAGCTTAATTAATACCAACTATTGCGGCTAGTATAATTATGGTAATTTAGTGATAACAGAGACTGGGAGGAGTCCGTTTTGTAGGTAAACGGTGGATATAATATACATAAATACATGTATACATAATGTCTGTTTTCGCAAATAGGGCATATGAAACGCTACTTAGTCAAAACTTTAGCCATTTTGTATTCGCAGCCATTTAAACAGCGACAGGCTAGCATTTGTCGCCTAAAATTAGTGTCCGACCGAAGCTTCGGCTTCGGCTTCGGCCACCTTCGGCCAAAAAAACCACCTTCGGCCAAACCTTCGGCTTCGGCCAAAATTTGGCCGAAGCTTTGGCCGAAGCCGAAGGTTGGCAAGTTGTGAATTGAAATTGAACAAACGATGCCAAAGTGAGACGGATAGTGAGCAGCGGTTAGCAGGGCAGCGTTTCGCCGGCCCGATCGCATTACTTGCAGTTAATTATAGAAATTACTGACAACACATAATAACATAACAACATAGTCACACTTGATTTAGAAGCGAAAACTGCACATAATTTACTGCCGTTTTTTTTACTATTAGTAAATTCTCGTATTTCTTAGGGTCAACATGGGGTCAACACACCTTCGGCTTCGGCTTCGGCTTCGGCCGAAGGTTTTGATGAAAGCCGATTAATCGGCTTCGGCTTCGGCTTCGGCCAAAATTGTACCTTCGGTCGGACACTACCTAAAATGTACATTAACCCATTTTTACCGTTACTGTATTTTTTTCTATGAAATAAAAAATGATTTTTTAACCACAGATTGAAAGTGAGTTTCGATACAACTATTTAATAGAAAAAGAATCTCCATTTTTTATAAAAAAAAATGATCCCATTCCATGACCACCGAACTAAGTTTATGAAAAAAATACCTACTCAACGAAATTGTTTTTTTTTGTGTTTTTTTTTCAGAGTTGGTAAAACACCTTTTTTTTAACTGAAAAAATCCAAGCTTACAAGTTTTCATGAAATGGACCATTTACCTACATGCAACAATAACGTTTGTGTTGAAAGGCACTCATAAACTAACAATGAGAATTAATTTTAACATAATAAAATTGAATCGACTTTTGTAAGTTTTACAAAATGTATAATTATGTATTTCAGTCAAAATTTGCACAGCAGATCTACAAGGGAAGTGTGTTAGGGCAAGGCGGTCGAGGGCGCCCTCGAAAAACGTATATTGACCAGATCGGCGATGTACTAAACAAAGCCCAAATAAGGAGTTCCCGAAACCGTCGAGCGTGTATGACAAGAGTGATGAATGTGAGTGAAGCGAGAGAAGTATGTCAGAATAGATGCGAATGGCGCTCTGTTGTCTCTGCCTACCCCGCAGGAAATAAGGCGTGACGGTTATGTATGTATGTATGTATTTGCACAATGTCACAAATGTCACAATATTGTACCTATTCTGAATATCCGCGTATTTTATGTCTGTTATGTTACTGAAGATACAATCATTAGAAAGGACCAGGTAAGAACGTAATATCTCATACAAAAATGTAAGTTAATTAATACTCGGTAAGGGCAAACCAACGTTGGTCATTTCAAATTCCGTTCTCACATATTTGCTTAGTCTGATTTGATGGGACCGTTTTATATAATGTAATTATTACACCGGTGTTTACTCATTACGTGGAAGCATTTGAAAGACTGTTTGATAACTCGTTTGCGAGAGTGTAAACTTCGAATCGCTTTAAAATATTACTTATTATAATTTTAAACAAAAAAAAACCGACTTCAAATCTATACTAATATAATAAAGCTGAAGAGTTTGTTTGTTTGTTTGAACGCGCTAATCTCAGAAACTACTGGTGCGAATTGAAAAATAATTTTTGTATTGGATAGACCATTTATCAAGGAAGGCTTTAAGCTATATAACATCACGCTGCGACCAATAGGACCGAAGAAACAGTG
>BHDV01015955.1:10837-35515 GCA_005406045.1 Adoxophyes honmai
CGCCCCTAGCCTTTTATGCGCCCGGTGCGAGCTTTCAAAACTGCGCCCTTGAAGGTACTGGTCTGGTCATTTCTGCGCCCCTCCACGGTCTGCGCCCTGTGCCTGGGCACCGCTGGCACCGCCCTAGTTACGGCACTGGTGACCGACTAGATGTAAGCTGGATTAGTATTACACGACCAAGTTACTAACATAGGTAAATGGCTCAACAATCCCTGTTTGCGATGGTACGTACATACATATACCCCTCTTTCCCACAGGGGTAGACAGACTACTTTGTTCCACAAGCTACGATCCTGACATACCTTTTTTGCTTCAGCCGCATTCTTAATCCCATGTGATATCAGATTTAAGATAACACCTCTCCAATTCTTCCGTGGATGTCGTAGGAGACGACCAAGGAAATAGGTTTAGGTATGCTTTAGGCGACAGGCTAGCAACCTGTCACTATTGTACCTACTCAAAACCTAAAAAAATGCTAGAAGTGGCCACCAAACGTGAAACAGCCACAGTTTTGTTTTTGTAGCATTTCGTATGCTCTGCCTACCCTAAGGAATACAAACCTGATGTATATCATGTATGTATGTACATTCTTAATTCCTTCATACATACTCATCGGTATCAGGAACTCTTCGCCTGAAGTTTTTCCAACCATGGTTGCAGCCACGAACAAAATTACAGTCAACCTAGCTCTAAAACCTAGTTCCGATCGACTATTACTTGTCCTAACACTATAAACCAGCACTTTCCGCTACCCGCTCCGCCTCCAGTGCGCCCCTAGCCATAAAGATAGAACGTAACTCAAAACAGTAATCTCGCTGCACCTCCGGCGTCGTGAAATCGAGAAACGGTTCATCCGATAAGTCGCTTCTCCTTGCAGAATAACTCCTATCTTTGTTCAGGAGCTCTAACTAAGTTGTTACTATGGGTTCTCATACTTACTGGAGTCCCAAATTGAATTGGTAGAGCTCACGCAACGATACATAATCAAAACCGCGAGTACTTATTACGCCGGCCACATACATAAGGAATTCCGTTTCGGAATCTCGATTCGAAATATCGAATCGGAATATTCGAACGTATTCAATCCATACACATCTATGAATGAGCCACATACCTACAGGTAGTTTTTCCATTCGGGATTCCGAACGGAAAACTTCCGTCTGTATACATATGGCTGGACCATAGATTTATATGGCTTGACTGCGTACGATATTCCGAATCGAGATTCCGAAACGGAATTCGGCAACGGCAAGTATGTATGTGGCCGAAACTGAATTCCGTAAGTATGTTTGTGGCCGGCCTTTTGCAGCCATTTGCCATTTCCATGTATGTTGTATGTTTATCCTTATTATCACGCCTGTATTCCCAAATGGAGTAGGCGGAGCTCACGAAATACTACATAGGCAAAACCATGACAATTTCACGTTTCGTGGCCACTTTAGAATATTCTTTAGGTTTTGAGTTGGCAGGTGTGATAATGATAAGTTGCTAGCCTGTCGTCTAAAACGGCTCTTAACCGCGTTTCCCTATCCTCTGTAGTAATTCTTAACAATAGTTAACAATAGCCCCGTAGATAGATCAACGTAGTACGGGAACCGAGCGCCTCCAGGCGAAACATGCATTATGTATAAGTTTTTACAAGGCGCCTCGGAAATGCAATTTGAAACAAAGTATCAAGTTTAATGCGATACTAGATTAAAACCGTGAGAAGCGCAGTGAATGAAAATTAATCTTCACTAACAAAGAAACTATGGACGTAAAAGCGTGAATAATTGCAATAAAAAGGTCAAGTTGGCCGTTTTATGTATTAATACATTGTTGTAATAAATGAGGTAAACTTTTTACTGGGGAACTAAAAACTATTCAGGATTTTGTTTTATTCTTATTTTAGGGTCACAAGGCATTACTTCAACTCTGCACTCTATTTATGGCATACATGACGCATGTATTCTCCAATGGCAGAGCATATACAAATCGTTTCATACTTAGCCTTTCATTAAAAAAAACCGTGACTATTTCACATGTCATAGCCACTGTTAGCATAACTTTAGTTTTAAAAATGAAATACACACATAGAGCTAATCATAGAGTTAAATCCCTCAGCTTAAATCGTTTTTCTCTGGACCCCACTTGACCTTTTTTCTACCTGCGTTATGATACAGAATTAAAACTCCCGGCCAGATGACAGGCAAAACGGAAAAACAAAGCGGAACCCTAATTAAAACTTAATCCCGGAGCATTTTTCTAATTGCTTCATTAGCTAATGCCTCTTATTATACCGAGTTCAGAGGAAAATATTTTATTACAACGTAAATAAAATGCTGCCGTAATCCGTCAGAGCGTCATCGCAAAATGGCGGATGAAACAAAATGGCGGACGCAGGTGCGCGGAGTTATTTTTTTAGGTTAGCCAGTGTTTTTATTTAGCTTAAGAGGGTGCACACAAAATTCGGTGATTTTGATGATTTTCAAATGCTTTAGAAAGCTATAAATCCTTAAGTTTTTAAAGAAAAACTACTGTAACATATAAATCAACTCTTTTTCTAGGGATTAACGGAAAGAAATATTTTATTAGCAACACAGATTTCTTTTACTTAGCCAATTTGTTGAAGGGTTTTCACAAAAATACGCGTCAGAGCTGTCTTTCACTTGAAAATTTTCCATTAAAATTTACCATAAACGATATAAACTAGTTATTATCTGATAGACAATATAGTCTACTGGGGATTAACGGAGAGACATGCATCAAATTATTGGTTTTTATTATTCAAATATCATTGTACATAATTTCAAAGTCGAACTATTACTTTATTTTTTTTCTCATTGATTTTATTATAATTACAAATGAAACAATTTTATTGTGAATTTACAGAATATGTTTAGTCTAACCATATTTTTTTCATGGCTAAATATGAGTTAATTTATTTTTCACGATTTTTTAAACATTGGTCCAAAACCACTAAGGTCAGGTGGGGGAAGAGAAACGCAGGGATAAGAGGGCTCTACAGACCATAATCACTCATAACTCGACGAGTTATGGTCTGTGGTGCCTCTTACCCCTGCCCTGCCCCTGAATTTCTCTTCCCCGCCTGATCTGATAATTACGTTCGTAAAAAATGTGTGCGCCCTCTTAAGAGAAAGAGTACTTATTTGTGGTTAAATGGAAGAGAATAAAGCAAACCAGATTATTGTATTATTATTCGAGTTCACGAGTTTGTATAATTTCTGCTCAATCGTTAACGGGGAAGTGGATCAAATTTAATTTGTAAGATTTGATTACAGTCTGACGAACATTGGGACAGGTAAAGCTAAATAGGAGCTTGTAATTACGTCACTTATAGTAAATTATCCTTGATGGGTTCAGTTATGTAACTACCTTAGAACAAATTAACAAATGAGTAGGTACAGTACCTATTCACTTACTGAATAACACTAAATTACATAAACTGTGTTTATGTTTGTATTATTTTAAGATAAATATGATAATAGTTGCCATATAAAGATTTTTAAACGAAACACTTTCACATCTTTTATTTAGCAAATTCTTTTAAAGACTTTTTTAATGCCCACTTCCATTTACCATATCTTAAAGCATTATAACCGCTTTTCAAAAGCTTCCCAGAATTCTGTAGAGCCCTGAAACGTCTGGGGTATTATACCCCGGGTTAACTGGCAGAAACCGTAAAACCTATTGAGTGTTCAAATCGTAAAGTGTGAATTTTCGAGGCGATTGCACTAGCGATCTTTTCATACGTTTTACGGTTTTTGTAGAGAGGAATCTTGAGAGATTCCTAATTGGAAATAGAGGAACTCTGTATGTTACTTTTTACGCTTCAACCGATCCACCGGTTTGGACGTAATTTGTGTTACCGTGTTTATTATAGCCTCTCCTTTAGTCGGTCTCAATTAAGTTTCCTCTGTGTATCCCAAAAGACATATTAGGTACTTATATTAAAGTTATAAATAAAGTTGTCTAACCTAACCTTACCATCTTGTAGTTAAATATCATACACTGCGCTTGCTGGTCCGTGGTATCCACTCAAGCACTTTTCGGCCCCATCGACATCTGCTCTGCGTGCTGTGGCCTGCTTGTATAAACTTGCTATACCAATGGGCTACATCGATGACTTTTGGTCATCTACGGATCTCCTCATTTCTGATTTGATTCTGAGAAGGAAAACCTATTTTCTGTTTGAAAATTGGGAAAAAATATATTTTAAAGGCCTAACCTGCACTTTCTCATCCGCTCTCTGCAATACCGTATGAATCGATAGTTGTTCTTGTTTATTGTTCTTATGCTATGGTTTTATCTTCATTCGTTTATAACTCGGCTCCCTAGCACAAGCGGGGACCGCCGTTCGCAGCGATATAACTTTACCATAACACCTATTGTTTAGAATACTATACGTTAATAAAAGCTTAAAACTCTTATGTAATTTGTTCCTGTGTTTATCTGTATAGAATCGTCACTAGCACCTCTTAACTTAAAACCTAAAGCGGCTACAAAACGTGAAATAGTCGTGGTTTTTAATTCTGTTACTTAGTTTATTATGAATTTCAACGGTCAAATCCTCACACATTTGCAAGTGAAATCAAGGCATCTCCGCGAGTAATGATACCATTTGAGTTGAAAACATTAATAGAGTAAATATTCGGGCGTTTGAACCGCTGTCATTATTCTTAACACTTTTTTTATCAGATTTTTGAGAAATGTGTATATAATAGTCTAGCGTGTACGGTCGACCAAGAAAGTGGTCTACCACTTTTGACAAAAGTTTCTGTGAGATCAAAATTATCACAAGGTTGACATTGTCACTGTCATAATATTATGGCGAGGAAAAATCGACCTTGTTGTTTCATGAGGTTCAAATGAATATCGATCTTGAGGGGGTAGACCAATTTCTTGGTCGACTGTACCTATCTATAAGGCACAGACACTATATAACACACATATGGTGCCAATTTCTTAAGAAATCTGATAAAAAAAGTGTTGAGGATAATGACAGCGGTTCAAACGCCCGAGTATTTACCCAATAACAACAAACAGTAATATTTTTTTACTTACGACAGTCACGGAAAATGCAGAGGTGAGATTTTAAACCTGACAACACCACACGGCAAATGTAAGGGGTAGTTCGGACTAGCCTGTAATTTAGTCGAGTAGCGAGTGATTTAGTAGCTAAAGAGAGCTAGAGTCTGAACACCAAAAATGTAGTCGAGTAATTTAGTCGAGTCAATCCATTTTATTCTCTTTTTGTATAGCAACCAGTAGTGTAGTCACAAAATTACTCGTTACTCGACTAAAATACTAACCTAGTGCGAACTAGCCTTAATGTATAAATAGGGTACTTGCACGAAACGCAATATGTGGCTAAATTAATTCCACCACAATCGTCAGTGGGCTCAATTACCCAAGTATACCTCTCGCCCCGGGCTGCTTACCGAATCAAGTAATTGATACGCGCTTACATCAAACATTTGCTTAGGTTGCTGCCAATTTTGTATGAGGCCAAGTCAAAGGTGATTGAGGTATATGCGTGAAATGGGAAATGCTTGTAGTCTGTTATATTGACGGCCGGATAGCCCAGCGGTTAGAGAACCTGACTGTGAAGCTTGAGGTCCCGGGTTCGATCCCCGGTCGGGGCAGATGTTTGTATGATGAATACGAATGTTTGCTTTCGAGTCTTGGATGTTTATCTATATATAAGTATGTTTATCCGTTGTCTAGTACCCATAACACAGGCATTAAATTGCCTACTTTGGGACTAGATGATTGGTGTAAAAATTGTCCAGTGATATTTATTATTTATTATTATTATTATTCCCGTATTATGAGCATTTCTGTAATCCAATTCGAACCGGTTTTTGCTTTTATAGAAACAAAAACGTTTACTAACACTAACTCTACACAGGTAACTAAAACTACCACCCGTAGGGCGTTTGTGCACTACCATGAATTTTCAGGTCCGGCGGTCCGGAGATTCCGGGTCCGGAATGACATGAAAAAACCGGATGATAAGCTTGTGCACTTGTCCGTAATTTTACTGGCCGCCGTGTCGGCCACAGACTTACATCAACATAGATACCGCGAGTTCCTGTATTTTTGTATGAAAACCAAAACTAAGCGTGCCTCTTTTTCTATACCTACTGTAACGTCACATGAGCGCATGAGTGATGGGGATTGACAGTCCGAGTGAAACCGATTCAAAAGTAACGCCGCCTTATTCAAGTTGTCCTGTCTCTAGGCAGTTAAACCTAATCTAAGTGGTACAAAACTAAATTAAATCGCGTTCAAGGAGTCTTTAAGTCGCGTCAAAGTCTAAATTAAAAGGCGTCTCCCTTTTGCTTGTTTTTGACACGCGAAGTACGTAAATTTGAGTCATCTATTTCGATAAAAGTCTGTGGTGTCGGCTCTTTTAAAAGGATGCCGCCGCAATTCCGCGAACCGAACGAAGCCGCGAGCGGCGAATAGACACAGATTAATACTTGTACAGATACAGACGCGTAACATTGTGCTAATCACAATTCTTCAACACGAATGATTTGTCGTACATCTATTCTATAGGTATTTATTAATACAGTAAAAGCTCCTTATTCGCGGGGGATACGTTCCAAAAATGTGCCGCGAATACAGAAACCGTGAATACGGAATGGTTATTTGTATGGGATTATAGGGGATACGTTCCTAGGTGACTAAAAATAACACTTCGTTCCATAGACGGATCAATATTATGGATTAAATGTCTCATTCACAGTGCTTGTTGAAGGCTTTTCTGCAATGGGCTGTGAATTTAACACTTCCTCCAAGTCGCTTTCAGTCAAATCTTCACTTTGCGATTCAAGCATTCCTGAATGCCATTTATCTTGTTCTATGAGTTCGAACCCATCTTGACCTATTTTCGCGGTCAAACTTTGAATTTGCGCAGATTCTTCGTCATTTTCAGCAAAAAATCCGCGAATAACAAAATTTTTGCCGCGAATACAGGAATTGGGTCACAATTTTTTGATCCGCGAATAGTGAAAACGCGAATGAAGGAAGCGCGAATAAGGAGCTTTTACTGTATCATAAAGCTGAAGAGTTTCTTTCTTCGATTGATTGTTTGTTTGATTGAATGCGCTAATCTCTGGAACCGCTGGTCTGATTTGAAAAGTTCTTTGAGTGTTGGATTAAGTACTTACCGGGATGGTTATACTAGATTTACAAAAATATAGCATCCTTAGTAAAAGTTCAATAATGTAACCGAAGGTGTAAAAAAAAATACATACCGAAAAAAATAATTTCACCGCGTTCGCTACGAAAACATAAAAAAAGTAATTTCAAATCTCAATAAATAATTTTATTAATCTCTTCGTTCGTAATACCTAAGTGCAATAAGTACAGTAGGTATCTAAGTAATTATGATATCTACTACCTATCCTTACCATTATCCAATAACAATATTACTTACGTGATCAGCATAATGTATTCGCTTCCATTCTAAGCACAACGAAATGACAGACACATATACAGACAGACATATAGACACACACCGACACACAGACACACACAGACACATAGACACACACAGACATACACACAAAGCAATTATAGAACTACTTATATCAAAACCAATTATAGAACTGTTACTCTCTGAACTGCTACCTACTCTGTGGAGCGACGCCAGTCAATGAATAAACCGGTCCGGAATGGACAAAACTGAAAAATCGGACCGGAAAATTAAGTGTAGTGCACAAGCTACTATAGACATTACATGGCCGGCTAAATCGGACCTTAAAAACAAGGACTGCCGGATCTGAAAATTCATGGTAGTGCACAAGCGCCCGTACGAATTAACTGTGCACTCCGCTGGAATGCGACCCCTCTCCTGCTGCCCAGCGCGATGCCCCTAAACTATAGCATCTTTGTTACCGTTTGTTGCTATTACTGCGCGTCACAGCGCGAGGTGCACAGTTAATTCGTACGGGTGGTACCTGAATTCTATAATGATATGCATATTTAAAAGCGAAATTATTTTCATTCAGTTTCTTATCTCATATCCGTGTGTTGTTCGGTGTAACCTCATAAGAGGCGTCTAAGGAAACAGGTTACGGTATGTTTCAGGCAACAAGCATAATTATTTCACCTCTTTTATTTAGCAAAAATTGTGCTAAAAATGGCTATCAAACGACTCATTCATAGTTTTATATATGTAACGTTTCACGTGCTCTATCTACCACATTAGGAACACACGCCTTATTCTCATGTATGTATGAACACCAATAAAGTTATTCAGCGTTCCACAAATTGCTATAAATAATTTAACAATTTTAATTTCCGAGCATCTTCCCTCACATCAACATAATACCAGAACTAACGAACCACAAGTACCGAAGTACCTTCAACTGAATATTGTTTACAAGTTAAACTCAATCCATTAGACATAGTTTTAGTTCGGCATTAGACAAATTGTGACCCGGGGCGGTATTCTGTACTTTCCCTGCTCGGTATAGTTTAACGTTCACAAAGGCCTCTGTGTTCTTCAAACCGTATTATAAATGGTTTAGTTACTCTACTAATGGTAAAGGTATTATGTTTATTATTTAAAGTGACTCTGAGTTACAAGGAGATAATCGGCTTTCTTTTTCTTTGAATACAAATCAAAAATAATCATATTGTAAAATGGAAGATTACTTACATTTTAATCTCACAGTTATTTGCTATCTTTCTCCCCGTGACATGACGCGTTTACAATTACGGCTCTTTTATTCTCCCTAGTATGTCTTAACATTTTAGGTTTTAACATAAGTAGATATGAAAGGTACTAGCTTTTGCCCGCGGCTCCGCTCGCGTTAAATTCGGGGTATCACAAAAGAGATAGCACACATACCAATTTATAGCTTTCTACATTGAAAACTTCCACCCCTCATTTTCGGAAAATGGGTGGTTTTGAAGAGACAAAAAGTAGCCTATGTCACTCTCCATGCCCTAAACTATCTCTACCTAAAAAAACACGTCAATCCATCGCTCCGTTTAGCCGTGATAGACGGACAAACAAACAAAAAAACAAACAAACAAACAAACAAACACATACACACACACACACAAACAAACACACTTTCACGTTTATATATTGGTACGGATAGTTGGCAGTTAATAGTTTCTTTTTTTCGTCAGATATTTTATAAGATTTAACTTTAAGAACACTCTAAAATAAATAAATAAACTTATTCAATTTCATTACTTATCTTTCACAACTAGCTGTGCCCGTGACTTCGTCCGCGTGGAATAAGCAGTTTTTTTACGCAATAAAAGGTAGGTACCCTATGTCCTTTTTATTAGTAGGGATAAAGGTTTCTTCTTATCAAAAATCTTCTACCGTAGGTATTTACCTTCCAATCCTAACAGAAAACGAATATCTCGAATCCAAACAAAAACGTAATAAAATTCGTCATAGCGTATAATAATTCAATTCGCGCACATCAGCGAATTTCCTTCATTGAGTTGAAACAAATGACTAACATACATCCCCTTCCGCGATAGAGGCTAATGTTCGTCACATTTGCACACGTCGTGGATATACAAAAGTATAGCCAAGGATTTAGGAGTTGGTATTTTTTAGAATACCCCTCCATTTTTTCCGTGGACGTCGTGAGAAGCGACTAAAGAAATAGGTTGAGGTAAGTACCTACTATTTAGGCGACAGGGTATGGAGTATAATGAAATACGGTCGGCATGAAGTACAGTCAAGTTACTTCTCAAGTCGTATCTATGACAAAAATCTAACTACCTGATTTAAAATAAATTTTTACATAACATACATATCGTCACGCCTGTATTCCCAAGAGGGGTAGGCAGTGCACAAGAATTCAGAAATCCAGTGCCACATTTAGCGATTTTTACATACTCACATATTTATGTATTTATATCACGCCTGTAATCCCAAACGGTGTAGGTAGAGCACATGAAATGTGTAGCGACCCCAGCGCTATCTTCGTCTAGTTATAGAACTTGCACAAACGTCATCAACAGTCAAAGACGACAAAGTTTCATAGATCGGTTACATATTTAACTTCCGACTTTCTCACTGTGTACTTTGCTAGGTACCCAGGCATGACATCTACCTAGACTACCTAGAGAGAGAGAGAGAGATCTCTCTATCTCACAAACCATACTACGTTGACTATTTTTATGTTTTAAATGATCAGATATAGGATGTTATTCTAAACTCAACACCACACGACACATCATCATTTCAGCAGAATCGTTTCATCAGTTGAAATTAAAACAAGCGAAAACTGGACGATGCCGCAATGCCGCATCCAAGTTAAACTTATCTTCGAAGCTCTTCTGTTTATACCAAACAAATATCCTCTCATCTTTCAGTCGTGTATCTCGAATTATTTGTTTTCATCGAATGAATTTACCTACGTATATCTTATGATGTGTTTCTCCGCTTATTTGAAGCCATTTGGCGCGTCTTTAGACATGTATTGTAGTAGGATTAGTTATTAAATTGCTAAACGGTAGGGTTTACTACCTGCTTTAAAAAAACACGTATTCCGTAATGTGTACAGATGTAGTGAGAAACTATTTTCCTTCGTAAATGTTCGGAAAAGTTCGTATTTATCGTTTTCTCTCAAATAGCTTCGGTACCCATTTTAAAGGGAATTCATTCCGTAAAATATATGGTAAATATCTAGTTTTAAATAATAATTGTAATTGTTTTAAGTAATAAAACGATAAATACGAACTTTTCCGAACATTTACGAAGGAAAATAGTTTCTCACTACATCTGTACCGTGTGGTGCCGAGTTTAGAATAACACCTCTCCATTTCTTCCGAGGAAGTCGTAAGAGATGACTAGGGAAATATTGTAATTGTAAGGTATATTATAGGTGACAGGCTAGCACCCTGTCACTATTGTACCTCTTAACTTAAAATTCGAAAATATGCTAGAAGTGACTACAAAGCGTGGTCATGATTTTACTGTGAAGCGTTTCGTGTGTTCTGCCTACCCCATTTCGGAATAAATGTATGTATGTAGTTGTAGGTATGTATTTAAAAACATTAGTAAATAAAACTGATTCACTCCCGTCCTTATATCGAGATTAGTTAGTTTGTGCATCCGTTTAGATTCACTATTCACTAATCTTACAATAGTTTTATGTTTTTCACAATTGAAGAAAAAAAACTACCTGTTGTCTATCTTGAATAATAGAGCGACCATAGATAAGAATACAATAAATCAGATAAATTGGCTAAAACAGGCCACGGAGCGCGCCCATGCCAGGGTAGTTCCATAAGTCACCTTAATGTATATTTTTATTGCTTACCATTTGAAATAATAGCGTAATGGACATTACCTGATAGCCTGTATTGATTGGAACTGCTTTTATAGTAAAGAGGAACTAAATTGGCGAATTTCTTAACAAAAGGCTATAATCCTATAATGCAGGCGTGATATGATTAAGTAACTCTGAAAATATAGCCGTGGTAGCCCAGTGGTTCGACCTGTGGCCTCTCAAGCAGAGGGTCGTGGGTTCAAACCCCGGGCTCGCACCTCTGAATTATACGGAATTTATGTGCGATATCAAATTTGATATTTATCACGAGCTATTCGGTGAAGGAAAACATCGTGAGGAAACCTACACACAGCGACGAAGTAATTCAACGTTGTGTGTGAAGTTCCCAATCCGCACTGGGCCCGCGTGGGAACTATAGCCCAAGCCCTTTTATACTGAGAGGAGGCCTGTGCCCTGCAGTGGGACGTATATAGGGTGATGATGATGATGATGATGAACTCTGAAAATATACATACATATTATCTTACGCTTGTATTCCCAAATGACGTACCTAGGCATTAAATACTTAGTCAAAAGCGTCTGAGGATCGAAGCTCCACAGAGAAGAAAGTTGAGAGTTGAATTTTTGCAACCGATCGTCGAAACTTCGTTACCGCGATGTAGGATCGTTTAGTTCGGCTATTCGACGAATGTGGCGCTGGGGCGCTACACCGCTGCAGATTGCTAGATGAGATTGTAAAGTAAATATAATTCCTTGATTGATTGATATTGCCACCGTAACCCGAGTTTTCTCGATGGAAAAACATGCACTAATCCGTAGAACCGTTCTCAGAATGACCTCACACAGACATGTTTAATATTTACGCAGAGACGCGCATAGAATGCAATGGACTTGATATAAAATATTATTTGAAAGTAAAATCCCATGTAACAACAGAAAATGTGTTATTACGAGCAGGTAGCAATAAATAATGTATGGCTTGATGACATTGGATGATATATATTCGCCCAGCACCCGCCTCGCGTAATCTTTCATTCGTGAAACTTGTAAGGGGTGATGTTTTATTCTGAATCAATTCATGTCTCATGGTTATGACTGTTCAAAAACAACTGAATTCACGATAGGTACATAAAGATTCTAAATAGATTAAACAAAGCATAATAAAATATGACACGTTACATAGACAAATCCTTACGGATTATTTTAACTTTCTGATCTATTTGTCATTTTTATGTTTTAATTGAAGTAAAAATGCTAATGGTTCTACTACACGTAAACGATTTGTGTGCTCTGCCTAACCTTTTTAAAAATAGAGGCGTGATGTTTATATTATCTTTATAATATTTTAAACGTTCGTAATTTCACTTTATGGTAGGTATGAGATATCTGTATTTTCTGTGTTTGTCAATAACATTTTTACTGCAAGGGGTAACATTCAGCAATGATCTTAACATTCCTACATCTACGGAATATTCGACGGACCCAACAATACGATCGCTAGATCGCTACACCATCTATGTATTGAATGTATGTCCTTTACGCATGTCCCACATGTGATACACGCAATCTAACCATAGTTTTTCTTATTCGCCGCACCCTGTACCAATTTCGCTGACAAAGTAACTCCGAAACTGGCGCCTCGGGCGACGCCTAATATGCTAATTCTGCTCCCATGCAACTGTTTTGAAATAGGAATACGGGACAAAAAACGGGAAGCGACTACAACGGGAATTACGGGAAATGACGTTTATGCATAGACTTTTCCGTATTTCTTTTTTCGTCGGGATATTATTTTACAATAATCTGTAACCTAGCGTCACCTATCGTCAAGTACTTCTACTACAAATGTCATCAACTGTCAAAGTGTTCTGCATCGAAACAAGTTTCGAAGACCGGTTGTATAAATACAACTTCCAACTTTCTCTCTGTGGACTTCGGTCCCATAACATCTGCCTGGAGAGTGGTCTCTTTCCTACATGTCTATAAAGGCGGCGACTGATTTGTAACATTTCGGTGTAATGTAACATGATACTTACAACACGAGCATTACAGCAGTCAGTGCAGCGAGCCGAGCCGCTCGACGCGAGCACCGCGTGCTCCACTCGGCTGTCGGTTGTACGCGAATCCCTTTGCGTTCCCCGCTGCCGCGCCGTGTAACTGTAATGTAACACGTTCGCCGCGAACGATACATTACAAGCAAATGTTACAAGTCCGCCTTAACTGGTTGTTACATTATCATATATTTATGAACCTTTGTTGTCGTATTCATGCTAGCTACCTACCCCATACGGTGAAATCAAAATAACATTTCCTGTAACATAATAGGGTACAGCAAATAAAAAATAATACAGGAACCGTAAAAATCCCATTCGAGTAGCCGGAGGCTGTGAGGGGAAATGCGATTTTAAGTGTAATGCTACACTCTACAAATGGACGGTATGGTTTGCTTTTATAAAAATTGGTTTAATACTTTTTCAATGCGTCATTATTAATGTGTGGCGTGCGTCGGGTCAAAAATAACGCCTCTGCATTTCTTCCGGGGATGTCGTAGAGTCTACTAAGGGATTAGGTTAAGTACATTTTAGGCGACAGGCTATAGCATTCTATTATACCTCTAAATGAAAACCAAACAAATATTCTAGGAGTAGGAAAACGTGAAGCAGTCGTGGTTTCATCTATGTAGCGTTTCGTGTGCTCTGCCTACCCCATTCGGGAAAACAGGCATGATGTACAACGGGATGCAAAATTGCATGGACAAGTCCAAATGAAAGTCGTTTGAAGCTGTTTACGCCGTGCGATAGTGATGGTTATCGAAACACGGATTCTGACTCCAAACGATTGCCGCCTCTAAGCTATCCATGCAATTTTGCATCCTAGTGTATGTATGTTAACACGTTCGACGCCGGCAGCGTTTCATTGAGAGTGTTTTTGATACAGACGCTGTGTCACTGGCGTCGAACGTGTTAAAAAAAGATTCCGTCGATTTAAGAACCTAACTACCCTTTCCAAAGTCGGTTAAAAGTAAAAAAAATCATCATGGCGTCGTTCAGTCATCCGTACAGCTGCAATATGTAGCGGAGCATTAAAATTAAAATTAGTTTTCATTTAACCCGGCTTAGACTGACAGGCGGGTCGGACACTGAGAAATTGCGCGAGTCTGTGGGAAATTTAAAATTATTTCACTAATATTTGCCAGACGGTATGCGGCGAGAAAATTCTAGAACACGGCGCTGGTTAAAGATTTTCACTGTTACGTTACTAGCGTTGCTGTTGCGTGAAATAGTTCACGATTTAGTGAGGTATAGTGGTCGGCAGTAAACTTGGAAAGATTTTAAGTGGCGGGAGTAAGTTCGCCCACCGCTCTTTCAAGTTTTTGCTGACCACTATACTTACTATAGGTACATACTTACATTAGGTACGTTTTAAGTTAAGAGGTATAAAGGTATAATAGATAGAAGTATAGTTACCCGTGTGGTGCCGGGTTAGAATAGCACCTCCCCCTTTCTTCCCGTGGGTGTCGTAAGAGTCGACTCTGGGAAAGAGTTGGTGTATTGTGGGCGATGGGCAGCAACCTGTCACCACAATATCACGTTTGACCATCTGGTTACCCTCAAGTTGCTAAACGTGGCACTGAATTTTTGAATTCATGTGCTCTGCCTACCCCTCTTGGGAATACAGGCGTGAGAATATGTATGTGTATGTATGTATGTAGGTATAATAGTGACAAGTTAGCCAGCCTTGGCGCCTAAAACTAACTTTAACTTATTTCCTTAGTCGCCTCGTAGCTACGACACCTCGGAAGAAATGGAGAGGTGTTTTAAACCATACACCACACGGCACTTCAAAAAGTGTAGTTAGGTTCTCAAATCGTCGGAACTTCTTTCATCTCTACTCACATGAACATGCGTTCAAATCTTCAAATGCCAGCGAATCTTTAAAGCCACACTCGCGGCGCGAAGTCGCTCCGTGAATTCACGGCGTGAATTTACGCAGCGGCTCACGCATAATAACTAAGCGCGAACGAAAGGCGTGAACAACAATCTACACTCGCGATTCGCGGCTTTCGCGGGCGTTCGCGGGTGTTCGCGTCGCGACTACACTCGCGACGCGAACACGCGCGCATAACAGCGACACTGGGTGAAAGCCAAAACGCATACAGGATGGAAATAAATTATGGGCCCTGGAGGGGAACTACTTTAAATCCTTTAGTTAGCTCATTTTACCGAAAGGAAATATTTCTGCTGCATTCGGTTTCATACAAAAATACAGTCTATGCCACATGACGAGCAAAATGATTTGTAAATTCAGTTGAACGTAAAATAAGTGTCCGAAAATACGCGACTCACAACTCACAAAAATACGCTCGTTTAGCACCGACTGCATTTTTGTATGAAACCGAATGCAGCAGAATTTTTGAGGCCGAATTTCTACTACTCACTGCTCATAAAATTACGCTAATGAGCTAACTAAAGGATTTAAAGTAGTTCGCCTTCCAGGACCCATGACTTCTTTCCACCCTGTATATTCGTCGAAAACAGTGAAGGTGTTAATGCCGTGCGTATTGCTTATGTGGCTGTGAAATGTGAAATAGTTCAAATAGTATGTAACGTGTGAACTCTGGGATACAGGCGTGATGTATGTGTTAGAGGCAACGCAGATGACAGACTTTTTGTGCGATCTAGTCTGCGGCGCACAAAAAGTCTGCGTGGATTGTATGCATTGTGCGCCGGACTTTTTGCGCGTAGTGTGCGTTACTGCATAATATAATTTTATAGGTTCTATTGTCACAGACTAAAAAGTCCGTCGCCGATAGTCTGTCGTCTGCGCAGGGCCTTAGGGACGAAGGTTGACTCGTGGAAATAGAAAAACATTTTTTTTCAACTACACGTATATTTGTGTATTTAATAATACCAAGGTACGCGCGATCGAATAACGACAATTCATCTACTTACATAATTACATTACCCACCTTACCTTAAATTATACTAAAAATTACATAGTTAATTCGTGTTATTAACAAGGTACTTAAAATAAAGTCATCGTAATTATTTCATCAATTTCGGTGCACTATCGTTACTTACTTAAAAATCATCTGTATGCTCTGTAGGCAGCGTACGTGAGATAGGCTACAGTACCCGGCATGTTAAATGGCAAGATTGTTTATAGTGGCGGTAAATACGCGCATCGCTTTTACATGGAAAAAGCTATGCGCGAACTTACCTCCACTTGAAAAAACTATCTAACTATACTCTGTCGGTTTAGGTACTTAAATTAAAGTAAACAAACTTTATGTCAGATTTAACAGGATAAGAACGTTTTTTTTTACCACCCAACTTTTTTCGGATGTTCAAATAAAAGGAATCTTCGTAATATTTATTGATCTGATGAACGTTAGTGTTTTAATTCCGATTGTTTCTGGTATTAGGTAAATTTAGGCACCAACAAAATATTTTTTATTGTTTCCTTCCTTTGCTAAACTTTTTGAATATCCGAAAAAAGTTGGGTAGTAAAAAAACGTTCTTAACCTGTCAAATCTGACATAGTTTGTTTACATTAATTTAAGTACCTAAACCGACACAATATAGCCGACTATACCTATACCTGTCACTTTCTGACGTCTCTAGTTAGACAGTGACATATAAGTTAGTCTATCTCGAGCGTCTCGAATCTGTTTAGCTGGAATAGGTAATTTTATAAGTCAATGGTCACTATCATATCTCAGTAGTGCACCGAAAGTGCTGAAAAATTATCATCACTAAAAACAATACAAAAGCTATCTTCGTTTATTTTTAATTTTATTTCCAGAAATAACAAATGATAGCCTTAATACTGCGGTTAATTCTCATCCTATTGCAGTAAAAATAATTATGTTCAAATGGACGAACGATGTAAGCAATAATATTGACAGCTATACAAAATAATTGCATTGACATATTCATAAAAAATACTTTAAATAATTTATTTACACTAAAACAATAACCAAATACAAACTATAAAGCTCTACAAAAATAATCAATAAAAATAGTATAAAATTTGTGAAACGGTGTGTGAATAATTGTATGATTATAAAATTTGCCAATCTTTTGAACGACTTACGTTGTCAGTTTTTTTAACGAATTTAACCAAAAACCGACACAAAAAATAAGTAGAAACAACTTTATACAGACATAAACATTGTATTGTTTTGGCACATTTTGATAAACATATCTAATTACAGTTTATTTACAATGTATTAAAAGTAGGATACTTAAATTAACTTCTTACATTATTTACATCTTTACATAATGAAAAGATACCCTTAAAAGAATTTGACAACTTGAAACTTCAAAATCAAAATACACCCAGCGACAAAATTATCCACGCTCCCTTTTTTTATTTGCCTATAAACGGTAAACCAAACTTCTGTAGAGACACCGCCATCTACCGACAAGTAGTAATACTTCTACAACCTTGACATAAGTCAGTGTTCTAAATCGCGGTGACGGAGTGTCTAAATTCAATTGCAAGACAACTTCCAACTTTCTCTCTGTGGACTTCGATCCCCAGGCATAACATTGCCTGGAGAGATATCTCTCTATTGGAATCTACACAACAGTACAGTATTACCAAACAAAGAAGCCTTCACGATGTACCTGCGTAATAAATCAGTTTTGTGGCGCGGGAAACTTCGATCTACCAATGATGAAAGATATTTTTTCGCGCTCTGAACACTTGCGTTGTGATTGGTTATTGATTGAAGTCTCAGACCGATGAGCTTTGACAGATGTCTAGCACCCCGCCAAATGCGTCGAGTAGCCGAACTAAAGTGTGTGCATAGCAAGCAAAATTGTGCCCAGAGCGTTTGTAAATAAAGTTCAATATAGATAAATTACTCGTTCGGCTACTCTCGGATATCGTTCTGCGCTTCTCGGCGCAAACGGTAACAGTCGATGTGACTTATTTTCTTGGGAATACTGTACACAAAACCTAATCTAAAATAATACAAAAAAGAGGGCGAGAAAATTTTGTCACCCAGTATAGTTATTTTTCAAAAACCTAAAATATAAAATCGTCGACATATGTCTACTTCATAAATGTAACAGACATGAGTTGATTAACTTTCCTTACTTAATTAAAACACGTTTTCTTTTTTATTCGTATAAAACAATCAACAACAGACTGAAAATCATTACCACTAAGTTTTTTATAACTTCCCTCCTCATTACATCAGTCTGATCGCGAATTCGACTCAAAAATTACCATACGGGTCTTGATGTGATTTCCGTCATCAAACAGATCAACAGATCATCAATATATGAAGATGAATCCATTTTTTAATTTTTTATATTGTCATTTTTCACATTTAGTAATTTTCTATTATTTTATTGTGCGTATGATCGTATCATCCTATAGACGAAAGTGAACGAATCAAAGATTCGAGCCATTTATAAAGGCCTAAATTATAATGTTACCTGAACATATAACTATGATATGGATAATGGATTGACCACTGATACAATCAAAAATTCAAACCATTCGTATTTTCACGGATAGTTTCGTATTTGTAATTTTTCCTTAAATGGCTTTTTCCACCATAATTTTTTATTGAAGCTTATATTCACAATAGCATTTTTTCCCAACTTGATACAACACAGAAACGTCGGTAAGGTAAAGTCACCGGTAATGGACAAAGAACCAGTAATGGACAATGACTCTTATTTACTACCCACCAAGGAAAAGTCATTTGTTTTACAACAATCAATTCACAACTCTATGGTCTGTAAATTGAATGAAGTGTCCATCACTGGTGCTTGTCAGCTTAAACCGTCCATAACTGGTGCCGTTATCTTAAGTAGGGAGAGGGCTAGATTTAACAGAGGTAAGTATTAACAAGCCTATAACTACTAAATTAAACGACGATACGGTAAGACGTTATAGGTTATAAGTTCGGGAAACGCCGACAAAGAAATCGCAACAAGTCACTTGCTCGTCGACCGCCGCGTTTCGAAGTTATCGTACGTCGGTGTAAAAATGCAGGTAAGCGGACATATTCACATCTTGAATTTTTTGATTCGTGCTTCAATGATTGAGATTTGCGATTGCAGGTATTTATATTGTGAATGGTTATTAAGTTGTTTCTTACTTTTGCGCGTCATTTTATTAAATATAAATGTATAGTTTTATTTTTGTGATTATTTATATTTGAAAAGTTCCTCGGGGGCTAGTTTTAACAAATTAACGGGGTAAGAATTAACACGTCAATTCTGCCCCCGCAGTAGGTGTGACGGTATAGTGGTGTGATGGTAGAGTAAAAATGATCACTGTTCTTGCAGAATGCGGATGCATAAAAGAAAAACCACACGGGAAACCAAATCAAAAAAAGAAGCCTTGTCTAAGACTAATTAATTAATTAATTACTCGAATTTACGTTATTTGAGAGAAATTTTCATTGTTTTTTAACATATGTATATCAGACAATAAACAAATTACCATTTTGCAGTTGTTTTGCTTGTTACTTCTACGGTTAAATGAAATTCTTACAAATTTACTAGCGTTAACACTTACCCCATCACTGTTAATATTTGCCCCCGAAACGGGGCAAGTTTTAACCGCTGACTTTTTTTAAAAAGATGCGTCTTTCTTCGAATCCAAGTAATTTCGATAAACTTTTAGCTTAATATAAGCAAGTTATATAAATTTCCGTTACTCGGGTACAAAAATAATATCATAAAATTTTCAAATTAAGGAGATAAATGACAACATTTAAAATTTGTTAAGACTAGCCCCCTCTCCCCTACTTTTAAGCACTGTAATAAATATCGTAATTTTTTGTTTGTAAAAAAAATTGGTAATCTCTCTGACGGACTAAATAATTTTTTTAGTCGTCTACCCTAACCCTTTTTCATCAACGTTTTAACTTAAAATTATGCAGAAACTGTGGTCATTACGTAGCGTTTCGTATGCTTTACCTACCGCATTTAGTAATCCAGATATATATCTAATTATATTCAAACTCGCCGTTCTCACCCGACGGTCGTGGGTTGTTCATAACCGACTCCAAGTTAACCGTGTGAACGGGCGCGGGGTTCATTATTCGGTTCTGGGGGATCCGCGATAGGTCCAAAACGGGGAGCCTGAGCACGTAATCCTGGTCGAGGGATCGGTCGAACTGTAGACGGGAACGTTCTGACCAGGGAATCACGCGGAAGTCCGCGGAACCGCTTGATGATGAGGATGAGCCTGTAAAATCAACCTGTACTGTAGTGTGATTCTTTATTGCGCATAATAGTTATTTATGTGACTGCTGCATCATAATTATATGTACGCGGGACTTAAACACGATTTTATTTACCTTCTCGACGTTTCGGCCGATCGAAAAAATCGTGATTAAGTCCCGCGTACATATAATTATGAATGAGAATCGCGAAAGTTTAAAACATTATTATAGTAAACCGTTGCTGCATTATGTTATTTAAGAAAACTGTATAATAAAAGACGTTTTATTCGAGTGTAGTTTATGGAATGACGGGCAATAGAATGTCTAATTATGTATTTGGAAAAAAAAGGTAGCATTTATATGATGTAGGTAGAAAAAATGGAGTTCAGGCAAGAGATTCATGCACTGCCTCAGCTTTTTAAAGCATGGGTTCTATTGATGACTGTCGTCTAGGGGATCAAAGAGCGGTCTGTATTGGAGTTCACACTACTACCTTGGCCGTTAGAAGTGCTGGCTACGATGAGGTTCAGGCGGGGGATCCGTTGCCTCAACTCTTGAAACATGCGTTCCAGAGACAGCTAACTTCTAGGGGATCAAAGGGCGGTCTGTATTGGAGTTTACACTACTACCTTGGCCGTTAGAAGTGCTTGCTACGATGGGGTTCAAGCGAGGGATCCGTTGCGCCAACGCGCGGAGGCGAGGGTTCTCCGGTCGGCTAGCGTCGGGAACGATCGTCTGCCGCGGGGGATCGGAGCGCGGCTCGCGGGGTTGACTACTAGCGAACATGTGTTGGTATCTGGAATATAATAAATCTTTATTAATAAAAGAATAATACAGATTGTACAGAAACAAATAGGCATGACATTCACAAATTGGGAAAACAGAGCGCACAACAGATAAAATATTTTTTATTTAGCCCACTATATCCCACTGCAGGGCAAAGGCCCCTGGCGTCCTGAAAGTTATTGCCCTCTAATATTTATTAATTAATTTATTATTATCTTTAAGAGCATATTTATAAGAACTATTGTGTCTTTCCGCGGAGCGCATAGTATTAAAATCTAAAATTGAAATCTCTAAAAAATTATCAAGGTACGGACCACGAGTCTGTAGATGTAAAACTTATTTTATAAAAAAATATATATCCAAAGCAAAAATGTAGTAGAAAGAATTTTATGTCTTTAATTTGTAAGACCTTTTTGTTCATATGAAACGCATTTTTTTTCCTACGTTGCGATTTTTTTAGTCTACAACCCAATTACCCTTTCGAACCCTGTTTGTATGAGCTGCTGTCCTTTACCCACCTGGCTATTTCTGAAGCGTTGAGCGGCCTCGCGTCTCGCCCCACCCTCTGGACTGTGATCTGCCGCTGGGTGTCCGAGGGGAAAGTGTCCGGGGCGGCGGCGGGGGGGAAGTTTAAAGCTAAGAAGTCTGGCAAGGGTACGCAGTAGACGCCTACTTCCTCCTGGGAATTAGAATATCTTAGTTATTAACTAATTCATAAATAACACAATGATTGTTTGAAATTGATACAGTACTTAATTCTAACTTATTGTCCAAGCGACGAGACATGATCCCTATGACAGTTCATGGCAGTTCATGTTAGTGATCATAGTGATGGGGTATGTCTATGCAACTTAACTTTTTTATAGACAAAGGAGTTTTGTTACGTTGTTGTTGAAGTGATTTAAATTTTTTGGCATAGATTACTAAAAAACCTAAATTCTCCAAAAATAAAAACGCACTCATTTCATTTTTTTATCATTTTTTTTTTAATATTAATTTTATGTACTTTTTTTAACATTCAGCACCTATAATCATATTATTATTACGTCACGCGCGACGAATGTAATGTATAATATAAGCAGACACCTTAATTGAACTACATTAATGTATTCTGTACCTTCTTTTTTACTATCGATAATGTCGATACATTTGTTTATCGATATTTTTCCACATTAGTCGATGTCTTCCGAACGAAGTAACTTTTGCAAGACGTAAACGTAAATTCTGGTTGAGATAATTCCTTGTAAATGTGAAGAATTGTTATAATTCCATCGAAATATCATTGTAATGGCATAAATCTACCTAAAATTAATAAACGTAATTTTTAGACGCCTACAGTTCGATTTATCGTGATAATTACTGTCAGTGTCCTAGGGATCATGTCTCGTCGATTGTCCTATAACACCCATATTTTTTAGTATTTGTTGTTATAGTGGCAATAGAAATACATAATCTGCAAAATTTAAAGTCTAGCACGATTCGTGAGATACAGCCTAATGACAGACGGACAGCGAAGTCTCAGTAACACCCTTCACCCTTTGGGTACAAAACCCTAAAAAACAAAAGTCAATACTCACATTAGTTGTTTGTACTCTCTCCCCCCCACTATCCGGAGTGGGGGTGGCCGGTTTCCTGTCCTCATTTGTCTTCTCTTTCTCTTTCTCATCTTCTAAAACCACTTCAGGCACAACTTGCAAATCGTCCGGTAAGTTCGGAACGATAACCGATGTTGCTATAATGTTTGACAGCTGATCTAAAACCTGCAGAAACAAGTTGAATTATGAAGAGACTAAAGTCTGAGATCGAATTAGAGATCAAAAATGTGAACAAACATGTTGCCATTGCTTTATTGTTATGAATCAATAAACTAAAAGTAGTTGAAAAATTAATACAATTAGTACAATTATATCAATTAGTAACAAAAAAGGTTTACTACATCTGGAATTTCACTTGGATATTGACAGTTGTTTGTTCACATTTTTGATCTCTAATTCGATCTCACAGTTTACCACATTCGTTTATTGAGGACCACATATAAATTTGTGGTAGGTACAGTCACGAGTTTTAATTTGCGACCCACCTAAGGTTGAATATCGTGTAGGAAACTTTCGCTATTTAAAGCTAACATTTTATCAGTTAGTCAATGTCATAAATGTCACCGTGAAATAACGTCAACTTGAGCGAGCGGAAAATGTCAATGTAATAGAGTAAATAGCCGGTTTACAATGCCGATCGGGGTCGATTTGTTATTAACGACTTTTGTCGAACTCTCTTCACCAAGGACGAGGACGTTGCCATGGTTAGGTTATACCGTTATAACAAAGATGGTTAGCCAATGGCCGATCCAGCGAGTTGCTATGGTTACATTATAACACTGCTTGTGATCAACCAATGACTGACCACGGATTTACCGGAAACTGATGTTGCTATGGTGACATTATAACAGTCCCGTCTAAGGTAAAGCAAACTTCACTTATCAAAATGACAAGGACTTAGCTTGACATTTAACATTATTGTACTAAAGTTTTGACCTTATTGCATTATGAATGTTCTAAGAAAATTTAACGTAAATGGGTCACAAATTAAAGCTCGTGACTGTACTGTCACGGACTATGTAGCTAATTTATAGCCATGATGAAACCATTATACGGTAAACATCATTAGTTAACAAGGAAAATAATAATGAACTTTCCTTTGAAAAGGTTTCATGGTGGCCCATCAGGCTTATGAATTTGCCAAACAACTTGCCAAATATCCGAGTTCCACACCATAGTTATCTTATAAATTTTGATATTCTCAATGGAATTACTCTTACCTCGTCTGCCAATAATCTGTGTTTAGGATCTTTCACTAACAGCCTTTGTATTAAAAACACTGTGTTATCTGACACTTGTACGGAATTGCCATCACTGAAATAAAAAAATACACACATAAAAATCACAAATCAATTTGTAAATAAAATCTATATTAAGATAAGAGAAAGTTGTGTTAGTTCCTCTGCCTTATAAGTTGAGAATGACTGAACCGATTAGAAAGATTTCTGGTTCGTTGCGATTGTATCCACAAATCCGTAGTAGTCCACCCGTGCGAAGCCAGGACGGGCCGCTAGTTTTAGATCAAAAGGGTATAATAGTAACGTATTGTGTCTCTGCATCGGAATGGCAAAATACTCTGTGCCAGACGGGCAAGGGTTAAAAGAAAAAAACCGGCCAAGTGCGAGTCGGACTCACGCACTGAGGGTTCCGTAAACGACACCGTGATGTAGCTTACAGCCAACGCCATCTAGTGACAGATTTTCGAACTAATGATAAATTTTTATTTTTATTCATTAAAAAAAACTACTTTGTAGATTTTGTTCAAACCAATTTTCGTTGGTAGTTTTTATGGTAATGTACATCATATAATTTTTTTAGA
>BHDV01015955.1:39585-66999 GCA_005406045.1 Adoxophyes honmai
TAAGGCAAATAAACGTGCATATTCAGTTTTCACATTGAGCCAGGGGCGATTTTACTATACCAGTCCGGCCAGACCCTTTGAAACACAGGCGGAGCTTGCGACGCGAGTCTACGAGGCAGATGCGCAATTGTTTGTGGAATTCGAGTAGGCCGCCATTTTAATTGTTCTTTGTACATACATCTTACAAATGCTAATTGTATCTCTGAATATTTTTCAAAATTATTGAATGGCACTGGATTTTTTTTAATTCATCTGCTCTGCCTACCCCTCTTGGAGACAGGCGTGAGAATATGTATGTATGTATTATTGAATGAATGTAGATTTCACAATAATGACAGCGAAAAAACATCATATATTATTATAATTGTGCGTGGAAGATACTATTAACCCTTAATTTGGCAGTGTTTGGTCTGCCACACATACCACGAGACTATCTTTTTCTATTTTTTTTACAATTATTTTTTGTAGGATGTCAACGGGGCAATGAGGCTTGAACGCAAGTTTTGTTCTTAATGCTGCCAAATTAAGGGTTAATATAATACATACATACATACAGTCACGCCTCTTTCCCACAGGGGTAGGCAGAGACGAATATTAATATAATGGTAGTTGGAAAACACAATAACATATATAAATCTCTAAAATGCATAACATACCTCTCTGATCCTTCAACAAGTCACGGTCACTACCCAAATGAGTCCCGAGACAGAAGTTTGTGATAGTGATACGGCCTGTTCTTTGATTCAGCACGATGTTGCCCAGCTTTAGGTCTCGGTGCACTACATTTCTCTGTAATTTTCAAAAGAGGTTTTAATTATGTTAAGGAACTACTGATACACATTTTAAATTAAAGAGCATTTCAAATTTTAACGAAAATAGATTTAAAATTTAAAATATAGATGACATAATACTTTGTGCACCTTCTTTTGCAAATTTCGAATATTACAACCAATATTAAATAATGTAAAAAATTAAGATATTCATACCAAAGGGAAATGAAATTTATTGAGTCACCTCAAACTTAATGAGAGTGATGACTACCATTATACTTATATGAGATTCGAACAAAACAAAATTTTAGCCATACAAAATAATACTTCCTCACCTTATGCATATTAGCGACGACCCTGACAATGTCATAGAATATCAACAAAGCCTCCTTTTCTGGAACTTTCTTGACTTTGGTCACATACTGTTGAAGATTGATGAGCTCGCTGCCCTTCTCACTAAACTGGTGTGCATTCACGCAGTCCAAGACCAGAAATAATCTCTCCCGGACTTTGCCTGTGTAAACACGACCTGATCCGCTACCTTTATAGGTCCGGCTGGGACCGTAAAAGCTAGGGGCCTCTTCTAGTGCATAATCCTTTAAAAAAAAACTTTTTTTACTTTTTTATTTAACTTGCCAGCTTGACATCAAATGTTGCAAGTTGGATTGTTTGTTAGATTGACTTGAAATTTTACATAATTTTGTATTACACATGTTTACAAACTTATGAAATGTAAATATTGTCATGGATTTTTACTGTCTAACATTTTACAAGCTCTTCCCACCCTCTTTGGGAATACAGGTGTGGTGATATGGATTACATTATTTCATCACTTGTAAAATTGACAATTAAAAACCAATTGAAGTACATACCTTAAAGAGCCCATGATGGTGTATAACACCATCCTGGTCCTTTAACAGAGACAACAAAGAATATTCCGTGTGCAGCAGCATCTTCCCTTGACGATCATCTTGGGTCTCTACCTGGTCCTCAGGTTTAAGAGTCAAAATCTTTATTTGATAGAAATCATCAGTCTTTTCTTTCCTAGCCAAACACTGAATAATGCTTTTCACGGGACTAGGGCCTAGCTTAGGCCCTAGTAAATAAGGGCCGGCCTTACGAACCCGTTTCTCAGGGACAGGAGTCCCAGAAGCAGGCACATCACTAATGTTGTAAGGAAGTTTAGTTTTCTTTGGTACACTCGACTTTGGTGCACTCTTTTGAGCGTTGGTTGACGGATTGTCGTACATAGACAGCCGAGCGATCTTTGGACATGGCTGAAGTAGAAAAGGCCGTGGCCTCTTTCCAGGATTTGAGGCGTTCGAACTGCTTTCGGGTCTGTCTTGGTCCATAATGACAACAGGTTTACTTCTCAAATAGACTTGGTATACGCGACACTTATAGGAAACGACTACGCTGTTATGACAGAACTGTTTATTCACTATTGAAATACAATCTTGATTTAATAACTAACCCGTTGGCAATGGCACAAATGTGAAATTAATAAACCATATTATTTACTTGATATTTCTGCGAAAATGAAATGTCTATTTTTTTTCGTTCGAAAATTTCTAGCTGTCTTTGTCTTGTTTTTTTTATTAAAAGCAAAGGCAGCAAAGCCGATACAGCTGGTATGATACAATTTCAAGTTTATCAGTTCTACCGAGAATATACACTCTACACTGTTGACAAAAGATGCAGCAACGCAGGCGCAATTAGAAAAAAAGCAGATTGCTTATTACAAGTAAAGTACGCGAATTTGCCACATCTACTTAAAAACCAACACTTTAAACATTTCGAAGAACAATAATTTCGCAAAATTCTGTAGTTGATGTTTTAAACTTTCGTGAGGTAATTAAAATCAAATCATACTTATAGGTGATTAAGTCCCGTGTATAATATAATAATAGTAATTATATTATAGTAGTTATTATATTAAATTATGTTATATTATTGTAATTATATTATTAATTGTTTTGGTAATTACTATTCTGTTGTTTTATCATTCTCTTCAATCGATTGAAATTTCTAAACTTAAACGTAAAGCGTCTACCACATCTAATGTAATTACCGATTTCTGCTTGCTTTTAATTAAAAAAAATAGTGCTGTGACATGGCAGTGACAAAAACCGTAATTTTGTTATGCAGTGATTTCGGGAGGTTGACAATAAATTTCTAACCGACCGTATTTGTCAGCATCAGCAGTCATTACACGAAAATAATTGTTATGACGTTATTCATAGTTAATTTTCAATAGTATTGTGAAATACTGATCAACATTCTTTATTGTAAATAGTATTTTCTATACATCAGCATGTGGAAAGGTCTCAGGTTAACCCAGTCCCAGTTATCAAAATTTCATTTGAATGGCCATAAATTTCAACCAGTCGGAGTTGCGGCACTGGATTCCGTGTTGAATCAGTGGTACGAGTTTTGTAAGAAGCCTCCAAAGGGATTCGAGAAGTACTTTCAGCCAGGAACGAGTCAGAAACACGAGAAAAAGGGCGATAAAGATGACGGTCCCGCGCCTTCAAAAACTTCGCCGCCGCCTTCAAAACCCACCTCGTCTTCCGACAAATGGAACATGAATATGTTTTCAAATTCACCTCCGGGTGGCAGCAGTGGCGGCCGAGGCGGCTACGAAGGACAAGACCGCGAGAAATGGATGATGTTCGGCGCAATGGGTATCGTAGGTTTACTTGCTTCAATAGCCTATTTTGAGCTTAGGTATAGAGAAATCAGCTGGAGAGACTTTGTAAACCAGTACCTGAATAAGGGACTAGTGGAAAAACTAGAAGTGATCAATAAAAAGTGGGTCCGCGTGAAGTTACAGCCTGGTTCAGCCCTTGAAAGCAAAGTCATCTGGTTTGCTATTGGGAGTGTAGACTCTTTTGAGAGAAACTTAGAAAATGCACAAATTGAGATGAGCATTGACCCACCAAACTT
Source organism: Adoxophyes honmai (assembly GCA_005406045.1). Classification (NCBI taxonomy): domain Eukaryota; kingdom Metazoa; phylum Arthropoda; class Insecta; order Lepidoptera; family Tortricidae; genus Adoxophyes; species Adoxophyes honmai. Next base: position 43,302 of record BHDV01015955.1, read on the forward strand.
TGTGTCTGTTATTTACAAAACTGAAGTAGAAGCTTCCAGTTTAACTGGGATGCTCCCTACACTCCTGATCATTGGGTTTTTAATTTATATGATGAGACGGTCAGCTGACATGATGGGGCGCGGAGGACGCAAAGGTGGCGGTCTTTTCGGAGGTGTGATGGAATCAACCGCCAAATTGATCAATCCCAGTGATATTGGGGTAAAATTCCAAGACGTTGCAGGTTGTGAGGAGGCTAAAATTGAAATTATGGAGTTTGTAAACTTTTTAAAGAACCCGCAGCAGTATCTTGACTTGGGAGCTAAGATACCTAAGGGAGCTTTGCTTACAGGCCCTCCTGGTACTGGTAAAACTTTGCTGGCCAAAGCTACAGCGGGAGAGGCTAATGTACCATTCTTAACTGTATCGGGATCGGAGTTTTTGGAAATGTTTGTGGGTGTGGGCCCTTCAAGAGTCCGTGACATGTTCTCAATGGCACGTAAACATGCTCCTTGTATTCTGTTCATTGATGAAATAGATGCTGTCGGTAGGAAGAGAGGTGGACGCAGTTTTGGGGGGCATTCAGAACAAGAAAACACACTCAATCAACTTCTTGTTGAAATGGATGGTTTTAACACAACCACGAATGTTGTTGTACTGGCTGCTACAAATCGAGTAGACATTCTGGATAAAGCATTGCTTCGGCCCGGGAGATTTGACAGGCAAATCTTTGTCCCAGCACCTGATATTAAGGGCAGGGCATCCATTTTCAAAGTTCATCTACAACCATTGAAAACTACTATCAATAAAGAAAACTTGGCACGTAAAATGGCTGCATTAACTCCAGGTAAATTATATTTAAAAAATTTAAATTTATTTCACTATTAATTAATTTGTAATGAATGTTAGTGAAGCGAAAGAAGTAAGTCAGAATAGAAGCGAATGGCGCTCTGTTGTCTCTGTCTACCCCGCAGGGAATAAGGTGTGATGTTTATGTATGTATGTATGTATGTAATAGGCATTCCCAAATATTTCATCTATCTTCTCTTTAGCCAAAAAGGAAGAAAAGTAACAATCATTGATTATGTTACTTATATCTGTAGCATTTTGATTATCATTTGATTATTGAGTTCCAGTAAAGGTTCATGTTTGGTATTAACTATTAATCTTCCATGTTTAATATGTTCAAGTCTCCTAAGTTATCAACTTCCACTGTATTTCAGTACAAGTACTTACGGTGTACCAAAACTGAGTCTAAAAAATAGGGGAATTAGACTTTATGTATTGTAATAAAAAAGGAGAAATTTGTATTGGAAGGAATTGTAAAATATATAGTCCAGTTTGTAGCTGACTTTACCTTTAGGAGAATAAAAGGGGAATCTTAGGAAAATGAAAATCCTCAAAAGATTTTCAAAACTGTATGTTGATTTTCATTTCAAACTCCAGTATTTAAAAATGTAGTGTTTAGACTTGCAAATCTAACTAAGAACCTAACTAACTTTCTAAACTATTGTATACCTCTGTTTATTTCGTCAATGGTTAATACATAATGACACATGAATATGACCCTGATTTCTTATAAGGAAGCTACTTGGGTTGAAAAGACTTTACTTTGGTGGTTTAGGTATTTAACTAAATGTAAACAAACTTCATTTGTCAGATTTGACAGGTTAAGGGGTAGTAAACATTTTATCGGATGGTCAAATAGTTTAGCAAATTAATTTTGTAATGCTCTATGCATCATTTGTTCACATTAATGTTTATCAATTTGAACTTCCTTGTTTTCTAATGGTTAGTTAATGATTTTTACTTACTTTAAATAAATCAACTATTTATCTCATGCAACATCACTAATTTAGCATGCCCCAAACTGAGTATTAGATAATGGGGTGCATTTATCATTAATTTATATGGATGAATTTCATGTCACAATTGTAATAGTTTTTTTTTACCTACTTGTGGTTGCTGATTTGATGGATTCATTTATTTATGATTTTAACTTTCCTTGCAACATTATTGATCACTATTTTCACAATTCCAGGTTTTACTGGTGCAGACATAGCAAATGTGTGCAATGAGGCCGCTCTAATAGCTGCCAGAGAGTTAGCAAACAACATTACAGTGAAGAACTTTGAACAGGCCATTGAGAGAGTTGTAGCTGGCATGGAGAAGAAATCCAATGTCCTGCAACCTGAGGAGAGGAAGATAGTTGCGTACCATGAGGCTGGTCATGCCGTAGCTGGCTGGTTTTTGCAGCATGCAGACCCTCTCCTCAAGGTTTCCATCATTCCCAGAGGCAAGGGTCTAGGATACGCTCAATATCTACCCAAAGAACAATACCTCTACAGCAAGGAGCAACTCTTTGACAGAATGTGCATGACCCTCGGAGGAAGAGTCAGTGAGGAACTCTTCTTTGGTAGAATCACAACGGGCGCCCAGGATGACTTGAAGAAGATCACACAGAGCGCCTACGCACAAATAGTACATTACGGCATGAACGCCAAAGTTGGTAATGTGTCGTTCGAAATGCCGCAACCCGGCGAAATGGTCATCGACAAACCATATTCAGAGAAAACGGCTGAGCTTATTGACACAGAAGTCCGTGACTTGATCGACACAGCACACAAACACACGACCGAGTTACTGACTAAGAACAAAGATAACATCATCAAGGTAGCCGAGAGATTATTGAAGCAAGAGATTTTGAGTAGAGACGATATGATTGAGCTTTTGGGCCCCAGACCTTTCCCTGAAAAGAGTACTTATGAGGAGTTTGTTGAAGGCACTGGTTCTTTAGAAGAAGACACCACATTACCAGAGGGTCTCAAAGACTGGAACAAAGAGAAACCAACGACCGTCGCAAGCCCTGAGAGCTTAAAGCCCGGAACCGCCGCCCCCAGTAAAAACTAAGTCCTTACTTTGTAGATTGTTGAGTTGTTAGTCAGTTTTATGTGAAATAAATATTTTAATTACCTTTTAAGACTAAAGGGTTTTTGTTTACAGACGTTAGATTTATTTGTTTTAGTTGGAGTGAATTAAAATCTGGAAAAAACAGTATTTAACGCAACTGCCCGCATGAACAAGGATTACCAATGAAATAAACTGAACTGAAACAGTATTTTTGGAGGGAAAAACACTGCTGTACATAACATGACCATCGTTTTGCATTTTTCTTTAATAATTAACTATTTATGGGACAAACTGCCAAATATCATAATTCGTCACTGATTATTTACGAAAGTACTTGTGATAATTATTGTGACAAATTATAAAATGGTGTTGGTTAGCCCAATTCTTTGAGCAAGTAGTGAATTATTTAAATAGATACAGTGATGCTTTCAATGTGAATGCTTCTTTGTAAAATAAATAAATTCCAGTCATATCATTGTTTAATTGTCTAAAGCCAGCCTCACACTTGTAAGTATTACTTACGTAAGTAGGGATACAGCTGTAAGTTCGAACAAAATAGCAAAACTTATCTCTCTTTTTAGCAGATAACTGCGTCCCTCCCTGCTTAGTCAGTAAAACTTACAGGTGGTGTAAAGCTGGCTTAGTCGTTATAATAACCAATAGAAGCAGTGTTTATCTACTTAACCTTTTGTCCGCCAAAGACGCCATATCACGTCATCGCAAGTCAGTGCCCGTGACGCCACGACGTTAAATGGCGCGTCGAAGTTATTGCGAAAGAACTGAAATATAAAACGCTGCAACATTTTTTCTAGGTTTACTTTATTTATAGGTAGTGTAAGTTATTTTATACCTACCTAATTTAAATAAAATAATACAGCACCATTCGAAAAAAAACAAGCATTATCTAAGAGCCGACTGACGTCTTTGGCGTTAGGAGCACAGCGTTTCACTTCGCGCCTTGGCGGTCAGAAGGCTAGGAAGACTCCCTGGACTACCAAGTCAAAACGCATATTATTTACTAGTAGGTACGAGTATTTTCGTCACAGGAAAGAAAATTTAATGTAGGTACAGTCAACTGTAATAATATGCACCTATCTAAGAAAAGAGTCAAGAATATTATACCTACTCTACGCTCTTACGTCGGCGTTATTAGGCTAGGGACATATCTCGGACATATTTTTGAGAAGTTGTATCGACACTTAAACTTCCACTTGACCGTATCTGTCAAGTGCATAATTTTCTGAATAGTATTTTTTGCCTTGCGGTGCAGTTTAAAATAACACGTCCATTTCTCGCGAAGATGTAATTCAAGGCGATAGGCAACCATCCTAGAAAGAAGTGGTGGGAGCGCGGGTTACACTGTATCAACTGTAATGTGAGATGTTATTTATGTAGAATTCAATCATCGGCATCCTGTGAACACTGCAATTCTTCGTGGTAAGAAGTTGTAGATAAAAACTCTTTATGGTAGGTACAGTCGAGTTCATAATATATGAGCAGATAAATGCCAAATATGTAAACATTTGCACCTTATTGTCAATGTCATACCCTTTTTTGAACCCTCAGTTTTGCTCATATGTATATTAATAACTCGACTGTATGTAAAAAAAATAAAAACGACTCACGTGTTGGTCACTACATACTAAAGTTGCCGAAACGTCAAGGTAAATATGAAAGAAAACAAAGTCCCGCCAAGTGAAGAATATCATGGCTTCGTCCATATGGTTAGTTAGAGTTTACTCCATTGAGGGATACAGGGGTGACGTATGTTATGTATTATGTATGTACCTACCTTTACTACCAAAAGGCTTTAAAGTTATGGACCAAGCAGACCACTACAGACAGTGCTGCAAAACCTTAGGTATCTATAAGAACAGATTGGTAGATTTCACGGGCGTAGCCAGGATTTAGTTTCGGGGGGGGTTGGACGCAAAAAAAAAACACGATTATTGTATGGGAGCCTAAACTTTTCGGGGGGGTTTGAACTCCCAAAACCCCCCTGGCTACGCCCATGGTAGATTTATAGCCAAGAAAAACGAAGGCGTGATTCACATCCTTGACGTAAAAAAGTCCCCTCTGTAAACAGGTGTGTGAAAAAGCGTACAAGACCCTTAGGTTTCACGCTAGATAGCATAGGCGTGAAAGCAGAGTCTCTAGTCTACCATTGAGTAAAGCTCTAACCGCTCTGACAGCGGAAGAGGGGCTGCTCGGCTCGGTGGCGTTACGGTATCGGTTGTAACATTCGGAATTATACGAAAGGGGCCACTTTTTGCACCGGTCAGAAAACGAAAGTTTCTTTTGTACCATCACGCCCGCCACCGCGCCGCTTCGTTTCCGCCGTCAGTGCGTTTACAGGGTTTAGTTAGAGCTTTATGTGATTGACGCTTTTTAAAAATAATTGGATTTCAGAGGTCCTGTTAGAGGAATGTTGAAATAATTTACGACAATATCGAGTACCAATATATTTAATTGGCCACTGGCTAAAATCAAAAATTTACATTGCCTCCTTCTCCACGTACCTAATTACTGATGATGCTGTACATAAAATTGGAGGAACAACTTTAACAAAAAAAAAAACAGGGTTAAATTAAAATTATAATATGAAAATATTATTCAAATATTGGCCGAAAATACATCCAGCCATTATCTGTTTATTTAAATATTCACTACATTACATACTTTATACATCACCAATTTCTTAAGTAAATTCAGTTTTTGTACAATATAAAAAGAATCTTATATTATTATCTACGTTTATTACACGCGAGAAGTGTATAACACGTCCGCTCCATCCTGATCTATTCCGAGCGCACGGCTTAAGAGAAATCGTAACAAAATATTAAAATTATGGTAATTATTACGAGTAACTACACTATTTTTATGTTCAACATTTTATGTTAAAATTCTTCAATTATTACCTATCCTTAAACTAACCTATCAGTTAAAATTATAAAGGATGAAAACATTTCTTCATGATATCATTTCAACAATAATCCATTAACAATTCACAATCCATTGCTCATTTAGTACCGAACTGAAAGAAAAATTACAACTAATCTCAGTAACAACGTAGGGTCCGTATCAATTGCAGTCTCGAACTTTGTCTCCCTTGGGTTTGCGGCCGCGTTTTTTGCCGGAGGGGACTCCGGCGAGGACCATGGCGGTGCGTTTGGCGAGGCACGACTTGCAGAACCAGTCCTCAGTCGCGCCGGGCTCTTCGGTGATACCAACGCACACCCAGTGGTACCAGCCGTCACAGCCATCGCACCCGATCATGGGGGAGCCGTTGTCAGGCCGCCCGCACGCCGGACACACCCAAATCTTGGCACCCTGTTCGTCCACGTAGTAAGGAGTGGGCAGCGGCCCGACCGGCTTCTCCGCTACCATCGGCGGCGGCACGTGCTCCGACGCTGAAGGTTCCTCGGAATCCGCGCCCTTTTTCGCGAGCGGCTTGAATAATATCCGCTTGTATTTGGCCTGGCTGGACGGCGGACGGTTTTTCCGGGCCGGCGAGCTACCGGACGGCGGAGGCGATCCCGGTGCGTCCGCGTCTCCGACGTGATTGTGCTTCGAGTGCTTCGGCTTCGGCGGCCTCGTCACGAGCGCGGATATCTGAGCCAGCTCCGGCGACCGGCTGTGCTCCCGCGACACCGGATCGTCCACAGGCGAACTATCCATCTCCTCCTCTTTCTTCACCACAGGTTTGATGTGCAACTTGAACATGTCCGGCGAGCTAGGAGGCAGCGGCGAGTTTGAGTTCGACGAATTGAGTTTCAACGTCAGTTTCGGCACCAAACCGTCAACGGCTTTTTCTTTCTTTTTATCCTTCTTCTCTTTCTTTATCCTATCCTTGCCTTCCAATCTTTCCTCTTTCTCCTTTTTCTTTTCACTCTTATCTTTCACCTTGTCCTTTTTATCTTTTTTCTTCTTGATTTTAATGCCGTCTTTGTCTTTCTTGTCTTTCTTATGTGACTTGTCCTTTTTCTTTTCCGATCTATCGACGTCCCGTTCCTGCGATGGTTCGGGAACGGGCGCTTCGGCTAGTCTCGGCTGCGGTTCGGGCTCCGGCGCGGGCGCGGACGGCTCGGGCTCGGGCGAGGGCGCGCGCGCTTGCGGCGGAGGCTCCCGCGGCGGCTCATGTCTCACCGGCTCCGCTTTCGGAGGATTCAACTCTATCGTTATATCCGGCTGTATAGGGGGCATTTTGAAAAGATTCGATTTATGCTCCTTATGCGATTTCGTTTTTTGCTTCTGCAAAATATTTGGAATGGTCGGCGATTTGTGCTTATCGTGTCTATCTTTCTCGCGGGACATGGGTGACTTATGTGTACTTCTATCTTCGTCGTTATCGACAGGTATTACTTCTAAACTAGGACGCCGTAACATGGGGGGAATTTTATTCGATCGCGAAGAGTGAGGGAAGTTGGGCATAGGCATGAGAGGGTTCATGCCTGGGCCTAGAGCACCAGGCAAAAACCCTGGGCCGGGGATTAAACCAGGGCCGCCAGAAGACAAAAATGGGTTTGTCAGCAATCCTGGAGATGCCAGACCCCTCAAAGCTGGATTGTTGGCTAAACCAGCAAGAAAATCACTCCCGGGCATGAGATTAGAGTTCGGGATTAAGCCTGGACCAGGCATCAAGCCCCTGCCGGGCGGCATCGCAGGAAAGAATGGAAAGCCAGGATGCATCGGCGGAAACTTGGAATCGTTCTTTGGCCTACTCGATTTTGGCGTTTTCATATTGCTGGATTTCATTTTCTGCTTTTCAGCTTGTGCCATTTCATAAGCTAACTGCTGCTGCTGCTTCTTTATTAGCTTAGCTTCTAATTTTGCTGCTTTTTCAGCAGCCTTATCTTTCTTTTCTCTATGTTTCTTTTCTTTCTTATTAATTTTAGGACTGACACTAGCTACATCTTTGGGATATGGAAGTTGGAGAGATTTGTTGATTGATAATCTTGGGCGTGCATCCAAAGGCAACGATCTGGAATGGCCCATAGGACTTGCCTCCATTGAATCATCATCAATGCTAATAACTTCGTTGGCTGTAAGGTCCATATCTCTAGACAAATCTAATGCACTATTATCATTATTGTTCACAATAGTATTTTCAGTTTTAACTCTAAGATTTTGATGTAAAACACTTTCACTTGTATTATCATGTGCAGCATTCTGCACTTTTGAGATCATTCCTTCAGACTGAGTTTTGTCAGCAACAACCTCTGGAGTGTTTTTATCCTCTTTAGATTTGTTCGTTATTCTTTTAAATATATTAATTTTTGATCTGTCTGGTTGAGATGCCAATTTCTCTTCTTCGTCAATGATCTCCTTTTTGATCTCTGTTTCTGATAGAATAGAGTTAGAAGTTGACTGTTTGTGGGTAGGTAAAGAGTTTGAAACAAGAGGGGATCTAGAAATAGGAATTTTTCTTGGTACTGGGATTGCTTCTTCCCCTGGAATAAAGCGCTTGTTAACTGGCTGCGGAAGATCAATTGGTTCTTGTTTGATGACTGGTCTGATTGGATCCATCACAGGGACAGGCACCGGTGGAGGCATTGCAGGTCTCGGGCTAGGACTAGGGCCTGGACTGTGCAACTGTGCCATCGGAGTTGGCTTGAGAAGCGGCGGAGGCCTATGTGGTGCACCCTTTGGCGCTGGCATTGTCACATGATTATGATGGGTCGGATGAATATCCTTACTTTTTATTGGGTACCCTGGAGGATACTTATCCAATTTACTACTATCTCTAGATTTACTACTCTCACCTTTATGAGTTTTATCTTTCCTTTTACTCTTCATGATTTTACCATTTAATAACTTATTCTTTTTAGATTTTTTGTCAGCTTTCTCTAACGTGGGTGGTTTCGGGACAGCAGAATGGTGCGAATTGGCCTTATGCTTATCATAGTGTTTTTCTGATATAACCGTGGGCGGCCGAGCTTCAGGGAGTTTTCCCTCTCTAGCCGGAGAAAGGAAACCTGACATAGTCATCATGACACTGCTTATTTCTCTCGTTCTCTCTTCTTCATCGAGCCGTAACCTTGGTCGTTTACTATTTGGTAATGAGACAGGATCAATAGGTCGCTTGAATATGTCTTTAGATTTCTCCGGGCTGTCTGTCACTGATATTTCTGGACTTGTACATGATGCACTGGCAGTCTCCACTGTGTCAATCCCATTTTGCCTGATTTCGACTGTATCAGCAACAACTGGTGTATCTCTTTCCTTTTCAGGGTACATGGGAGGTAGGTGCTCGTGCACATGCATTGGTCTTGTGACAACCTCATGACTACCAGGCTTGAGGAAGTTCAGGTTTGATTCTTTTGGTTTAGGAAACCTGTCAACAGAGAAGGGTGGTGGCACAGGAGGCACACTGCGCGTGTATTCGGCCAGTTCAGGCAACTGAACATTTAGATCACGAAATACTAATCCTAGGTCATGTAAGTTAGGTTCAGTCCTGTTAAATTGTTCGGCGTATCTGTTAGCTTGTGTCCCAAGAGCAAGGATGTACTTCTCCACCACATGCATCAGAATGTCCATTGGTGTCGAGTTTACGCCATTCCAACCAATAGTTTGGCATATTTGCGCCACATTCCTTCGCAGTATCTCACGGGCGTACGCCTCTGACATTATGACACCAACAAAGTTATCTGGAACAAGCCAAAATACCGGATTTAATGAAATGAATGACATGCACACTATCTGAAAACAAATAAATTGCAGCATTCATTGGTTTTAGTTTAAAACAAAATCGCATTAGAAACTGCAGGAGGGCTAAAACAGCAATTCTCAGGACTCCAGTACCTGCAAGTGCCTAGTAGTACAGAGATGAGACTGCGAATGGACGTTGACTTGAAGTTTAGGACACACATGTATGCAATACTCCAATCTTCAGAAGTCACGGATAATTTATAAAAACAGTTAAATGGATTACAAAGCAAAATATCGAAGTGTTTACGTAAAAACTTCTCAGCATTCTAAAAACACAGTGCCCCGTGCGCCATGATTGCATTTTGGGTTGTCAATGTTAGGTGTTGCCAGAATAAAATAAAAAAATGGCGGTCTCATTATGATGCGTTCATTTTACTGTTCTACATTCATAATTATTTACCTTGTTTTAGAAAACTCATTAATTAAGATGAAAGCTCGGAGGAATAAATAATATCTTAGTGAACAAGCGATGATATACAGTTCGATTATCCTTACTAATATTATAAATCGGAAAATGAGTTTGTTTGTTTGTTTGTTTGTTCCGCTTTCACGCCGTAACTACTGAACCGATTGCTTTGAAATTTTGCAGACGTAAAAATAGAAGTCCGGATTAAATAATAGGGTACTTTTTACCCCAGAAAAAATTATGTTCCCGAGGGAATGTTCGCTTTATACCGCAATATAACCGAATTCCACGCGGGCGAAGCCGCGGGCGGAAAGCAAGTATTTTATAAGTTGTCAATCGCATCATATTAAAAACGATACGATTTTCGCTTACTGCACTGTATATTGAAAATGGTTTTTATTTATAAGCTTACTTTTAACTTTTTGAAATTATTTGTTGTATTAACTATTACGTACGTTATGAAAATAAAACAACAGGAACCCAGCAAGTTTTCGATATTGAGTCAGCATTACTTAAAAAAACATTAACTAAAATCATTAGTGGAATTAAATTTTACAACTTTTATTTTATTTTTACTCGGGACGGGTTGCCGACCCCTTTATTTTTTAAATATTTACATTTATTCTCAAATGGGATACGCAAAACACACAAAATCTTTTAGCATAATCTTTAGGTTGTAAATAAACGTGAAACAAACGCATTACAGAATAATGTTGCCATGCTTTATTTTGGCTTAAAAGATACCACAAAATATCCGAGTCTGTGTCTATCTGTATTGTGTCAGTTTTCGTCAGTTTTGTCAAAACTGCAAATGGTCGACTGATGTGCTTTTTGTAAAACAATTTTGTATTTTCTCGCGTTTTGTATTTTAGCATTTACAGAACTCGCATCTCACCGGAACAGGTTTAACGCATGTCAAAGGAATAGTGCCTGACGTTAAGGATATAACCTGAGTTGGATTATTGGTGCACTTGAACTCTAATTGACATGGGGCAATATTTTTACCTGTTTCAATAGAACAGTTAACTATTTTTGGAATTAAGAAGTTGAAGGTTTTATTGTAGAGGGTAAAATGACGACGTCTTCGGAAGATGTTTTACTGAGCGTGGGCCATGTTCGATACAAAAAAGGTGATGGCACTCTGTATGTGATGAATCAGAGGTTGGCTTGGATGCTGGAAAACAGAGATACGGTGGCTGTATCGCATAAGTACGCTGACATTAAAAGTAAGTTAACCATAAAAACGTATTGTAGATTTATTTGCTGCCTAATTGGTGTAAAATTTACTAAAGTGGTGTTATAATTGTAGCGCAAAAGATTTCACCAGTTGGCAAGCCTAAAGTTCAGTTACAAGTTGTGTTGCACGATGGGACTTGTTCCACATTCCACTTTGTCAATCCTGCTGGTGCAGAAGCACAGGCGAAAGACAGGGACCAAGTGAAGGGGCTTCTGCAGAACCTATTGCCGAAGTTTAAGAGGCAAATTGACGGAGAGTTGGAAATGAAATCCAAGTAAGTTACTAATCACTAGTGCTACAGATGTAATGTGTCATGTTTTTCAATCAGAATTTGGAAACTGTAGCCACTTTAATTATCATAATAATCAAGAGACGGAAACTTTGCTTACAAAATTCAAACAATGATAGGTGTGCTGAGTGTAACGAAGCTAATTTTATTGAGAGATCACAATAAATTTGATTTTTTTTTTACATTTTTCTGCAGCATTTACGTTACATCTATTCAGAATCAAAAGCTCTAAATTAAATATGAGAATAATTGTCACTTAAAATCCATACAAATTTTGAATGAGATTCTAGAATTGTGCCACTGAACTTGATCATTACAGAGATATCTACAGGCAGTAACGTTTTTACAAAGTCTTTAGTAAAGTACAAAATGAATATGGGTTAAAAATAACTTCTGCTCATTAAACCACTACTCTCTAACTTCTTTCGTTTATTCAAAATTCAAAATTCAAAATTCAAAACTTTATTTATGCAAATAGGCTCCTAAGAGCACTTTTACACGTCTTTTTTTATGAGTTTACCAGCGCTTCGGAAAGACCATCATTGCCAAGAAAAATGCGCCGCAAGAAACTTGGCAGAAAGTCATTTTTTCAAAACAAAGAAAAATAATTACAAAATAAATAAATTAATTGTAAACAAAAGTTACCAATAATCAAAATAAATTATAGCAAAAAAAAATGGTTATTTTTTTACAAAAAAAAACAATTATAGTGTACCTACTAAATGTGGAGGCAGGATATTTAAGCACAAGCCTGTTATTGTTGTTCTTAACTGTTACCTGTTATTGTTGGTCTTACTTGTTAACAATTATTGTTGTTCTTATGTGTTATCTTGTAATTCTTTTTCTATTTCAGATTGTTGTCTCTACATCCGTCACTTAAGCATTTATACGAGGATCTAGTTATATCAAAAGTGATAACAAGTGAGGAGTATTGGAACACACCCACTCTGAAAAATTATACGGAGTCTAATAATGTGAAACAGGAGGCTGGTGAGTTGAGAATTCTAATCAATTAGCGAGTTGTAGTGTTTTAATGATTATGATTTACGTTTGATTGGAAGTTAGATAGGTGTTTGACTATACTTTTAGGTGCAGCGCAGACGGCACACTTTTTGTACGGTCGAGTCTGTGGCGCACAAAAAGTTTGCACGGATTGGGTGTATTAGGCGCCATACTTTTTGCGCAATGTGTGCGTTACTGCATGTAATTCCATAGGTTCTATTTTCACAGACTAAAAAGTCCGTCGCGGATAGTCTGTCGTCTGCACAGGGCCTTAATGCTATTGGTAAATAATTGTTAGAGTAACAACTCTCTTTGTTAGTAAAGAGTACAGTTTATTGGTATAAAAATGAATCCCTGTTTTTGGTATCATATGTGAACGACATGACTAATTTAGCTCGTTATTTTTTTGCTGTGTTGGTTACTGTCAGGAGGAGGTTGTTATGAAAGAAAATTTTAAGAAAATTGCTCTAGTGTTAGCTAGTACAATGTTTGTGAGGTCAGCTAATATAACATAAAAAAAATTTCATCTTTGTTTGATTGTGAAAACGAAAAACTTCACATTTTCACTAGATGTAGAACAATGCATAAAAAGTTCCTGATAGTATCGAGCTATCAACGTAACTTTTTAACAAGTTCAAACGTGTCGTTGTTTAGGCAGTGAGACTGATCTGACCTTGACCGCGCAATGACGCGGCGTTTTTTCTACAATACAAACCCACACACTTTTGTGGATGATAGGACCTTGTTCAAGGTTCTTCTGAACCGCTACCACAATCTTACCCACTAATCCTGCCGCAAAGCAGCAGTGTTTGCAATGTTATGTTCCGGTGCGGAGGGCAAAATAGCTGGTAGATACTGTTATTGTCATGTGAGGCAGTACACTTTAGGCCTTTGAACATCTTAAAATATGTGATGATTTAAAGAAAAAAAATACACCTTTGGAAAACGCGTTCAACGCAGTGCAAGGTTGTGACGTAGATGCGTAATTGTTTTTGAGATTTTGATTTTTCGCTATGATTCGCGCTAGATAGATAGTTGGGGGGTTTTTTACACGAAAGCGTTTTATCGTGTCGCTCGGGATCACGATCGCTTTTCTTTGTCAAGCCATGCCGATTCCGAGCGCGTTACCTGTCGTCGAAATTGGCGGCGTTCGTACGACCGCGCGATGGGATCTTGTACGATGAATTTAAACATACAGATTTCTTCAGTGTCGTAATTGATAGTCGTCGTACGATTACATGAAGGTACAGCGCAGACGACAGACTTTTTGTGCGATCGAGTCTGCGGCGCACAAAAAGTCTGCGTGGATTATATGCATTGTGCGCCGGACTTTTTGCGCGCCGTGTGCGTTACTGCATATAATTCCATAGGTTCTATTTTCACAGACTAAAAAGTCCGTCGCGGATACTCTGTCGTCTGCGCAGGGCCTAAATGCTTAATAACGATCGTACGATATGGGTTTGATCTTGCTATCATGCAATTAAGACGTCCGTAGGTACCCTAAGAATCGCTATTACGAACAATACAGGACTCACTATCGTCTGCGTTTATACGCACCAGTTTGTTTGGGAATGCTACTTGTCTTGTCGATCACGACAGTTGCGTAAACGAGCCGCTGGGAGGCGCTGTCTCAGTTCCCATACAAACTGATGCGTATTAACGCAGACAAGAGTGACTCGTGGTTTGATTGTAATGACGTCACTTGGAGTAAAGATCTCTTTTGCTTCAATTGGTTACGCGACGCTTCCATCATCGCACGATACATTGTCCGATGTATTAGAACAGTGGTTCTTAACCTTTTTGCCTGGCGACCCAAAATTCTAATATATTAGAAACCCGCGACCCGAATAAAAATTAAAAACAAATGAAATGCAGTGATTGCGGTTTGTTTTTCATAAAGTCCGGAGGGTCCTGCGACCCATCTCGATATGGCCCGCGACCCAAGGTTAAGAAACGATGTATTAGGACATCTGTTGGGTCATCGCACGACCACTGATCGTGTGACGAAAAATAGCCCCCAAACTGAGTATTAGATGGTTGTATACCTATACAGGCGGCAGGACCTTATTTTACTTTTTTTTCCAGGTGTCTCGGGCGCGTTTCTCGCCGACATCCAGCCTCAAACGGACGGCTGCAACGGCCTCAAATACAACCTCACACAGGACATAATAGACGCCATATTCAAAACATATCCCGCGGTCAGGAAGAAACATGTCGATTATGTCCCCAACAAGATGACCGAAGCCGAATTCTGGACCAAGTTCTTCCAATCTCATTATTTTCACAGGTATAGTACCCCCGTGTGGTGCCGGGTTAGAATAGCACCTTCCCCTTTCTTCCCGTGGGTGTCGTAAGAGGCGACTCTGGGAAAGGGTTAGTGCATTGTGGGCGATGGGCTAGCAATCTGTCACTGCAATATCATGTTTAACCATCTGGTTACCCTGAATTTGCTAAACGTGGCACTGGATTTTTGAATTCATGTGCTCTGCCTACCCCGCATGGGAATACAGGCGTGAGAATATGTATGTACCTATGTATGTATGTAGTATATCCTCTGTGTGGTTTCAAATAAGATCATTACATATTTCTCCCTTGGATGTCTTAAGAGGCAACTAAAGGTAATAGGGTAAGGCATGTTTAAATCGATGGGCTAGAAACCTGTCAATATTGTACAGTCACGAATCGGGTTTGTTGAGCCACTTGCCACTGTTCGCAATATAGACGTGTAATCAATGACCGATGTGACCGACTAGATGTTAGCTATTGGATTAGTATTACACGACCAAGTTACAAACATAGGTAAGTGGCTCAACAATCTCGGTTAGCTATGGTACCTACAAAACTAAAAGCGGAACTAATATAAACTACGGAAGAAATAAATTATTTACTAAAAAAATAAATTACTAGGCAGTTAAAATTGTCTTCCAAATTAAAGTAATGTCTTCTCTCAGTCAAATGTTCCTTCTACGAGTATAGCATTTTTTCCTCCATGTAGCGTAGCCTAGGGACACCCTGTGTAGTTATAAAAATTGTCGTGCAAAAAAAAAGTGCGCTTATTCCCTCGTGCCTGCCGTGGCTTTGAAGAGAGAAGCTTGGTTTGTCTTAGCTAATTACCACCAACATTATTCAAATATTTTATCTTGTCGCCGATTAATAGCTTTACCCTGTTCGCTCACGTTAAATATTGACTACATACTAACCTCCAATGTTCTTAAATCTGGTTCAATCACACTATAAAATTATTTGTTGTAAATAAAAATAAACAAAATAACACAACACAATGGCCGTCATAGAAAAAGCAAATGAAACTTAATGAGACTGACGAACATAATGTTGCCACAAAGAAAATCTTCGTTTTATATGGAACCTCCATTTTGAATTTATTTTAAACAGTAATCTCATGTTGCAAATATACTATTGTAAAAAGATGCTTCAGTAAAAAAAACCTCACTACTATGCTAGAGACCTTTAGGTACTTAAAAGATGGTAAACAATTTTGACATGTCTTTTTATTGAAATACACAGTCTAAAAATGAAAATCGTTACACTATACAATTCAATTATGAAAGTAAATGATTTTTTCATACCTAAATTGTAAAATGTAAAGATTTTGATTTATAAAGTGTATGTTTAAATAAAAAGACACGTCAAGATTGTTTATATTGTTTTAACTACCTAAACAAATCTACTATAGGATATAACGATTTTGGGGATGTTTTTTAACCAACCAGGTATAGTCTATCAATGGGTTATTTTTCCTTTATAATTATGGAACTATGTATTTGATTTTGTTTCAGAGACCGCATCGCGTCCACGTCAAGCAAAGATTTGTTCGGGGAATGCGCTAAACTGGACGATCATGCCATCGCCTCCGCTATGAAACATACCACTTTGGACCTCACGGTTTGATATTGCTTCTTTATTTGAATGTCTATTTTTATGGGTCCATATTGGTTCACATAATATTACTTGTCATATTATTTTTCATACTAACGTTTTTTTATCATATATTATTAATCATTTGTCATAATTTTTTGCCTACAAATTTGTTGTACATAAATTTGTATTACCAACCAACATCATTGCTCATAATTATCTATAGGCAGATTTTTAAACAACATAATGTCATTTCCAACTATTCATCATGACTCATAATGATACTATCAATCTCGGTGGTTCTGACGTTTCGCTCGCTCGTTATAGCGCTTTGCCGGCCGCTGCCGCGGCACGCTCGCTACGCTCGCTCGGCTCGCGTGCTGTAGGGTCACGGTACTACCTAACACTCCTCCTCGCTTCGCTCGTCGTCGTACCTAACCTGATCGAAATCTGACCTGCCTTAATTTAGAATACGTTAGGACAATCCATGTTAGAAAAGTTACGCTTTAGGTAATTAGAATTTAGAGTTATCAATAGTAGGACAAACATTCTTTAGGACTTAAAAAATTCGGTGTTACGATTATGCGCAAAGACAAGTTATAAGTAATGATCATTATGATATAAAATTATATAACAAACATTTTCGGACTTCCAATAATCGAAGTTGCAATTTTATGTGAACTTTGGCGTACCCATTTTTTTTCAATGTACAGGGTGTATAACATGTTCAGGATTATTTATTCTAGTCCTGCAACTAACCGCAACCTTTACCATACCCATAGAGGACAGACCCAGTAGAGAAACAATGTTGGCCACCCAGGTCCGCAAAAGGGTAGTGGTTTGCCACTTACTAACGTCACCGTCACTGTCATAGAAACTGTACAGAGCCAATAACTGTAGAGAAAATGACACTAGCGTTACGTGCGATCTTGGGCAGGCCAATAAAAGCACAGCGATCGCCTCGACTGTTTAGCCGCTAAACTTTAGCGGAATCTTCTCCGAACAACCAAAATGATAATTAGTACTCTACTGGATCTGTCCTCTATGACCATACCATACAATATCTCACTCATACATCCCGAAACCTTTTTTCCATTTGTTCATTCCCATTCCCGCTCTCTTACAAAGTAATCTTCTTCCCGAGCACACGCTCAGTAACAAATTATTTAAATATCCATAGTTTCCCAGTTCTTCTGCTCTATTCATAATTTCCAATCATATTACGTTGAGAAAAACTGACAGACAAGGAGTCAAACATATTTACGGAAAAAGCAAGATTAGCAGCGCCGACAGACTTATATCGAAATAGATACCGCGAGTTCCTGCATTTGTATGAAAACCAAGCGTGCCACTTTTTCTCTATCTACTGTAACGTCACATGAGCGCTTTAGTGATGGGAATCGACAGTCCGAGTGAAATCGATTCAAAGCTGACGCCGCCTTATTCACGTTGTCCTGTCTCTAGGCATTTAAACCTAATCTAAGTGGTACAACACTAAATGAAATCGCGTCAAAGGAAGAGCATTGCTCTC
Organism: Adoxophyes honmai; assembly: GCA_005406045.1. NCBI lineage: Eukaryota > Metazoa > Arthropoda > Insecta > Lepidoptera > Tortricidae > Adoxophyes > Adoxophyes honmai. The sequence continues at coordinate 61,238 of BHDV01015955.1, forward strand.
CCTTTTTGGATCCTTTTTGGCACGCGAAGTACGTACACTTGAGTCATCTATTTCGATATAAGTCTGGTTGCGCCGCTCAAAGTGGGACCTACGAAAAGTAACTTTACACGAACTCACCTGACTTTCACTGGACTAAAGGTAGACACAATTTTTATTTAATTATTCCTGTCTTTTCTTATTCTGTTTGGAAACAATACATTTCGGGTAAAAAATTGCAAATTAGATGGCACCTGTAGTTTTTAGAGCTTTGCCTGTACACAGAGTATGTTGTCTGTATTTTTGCTGCTAGATACAGTGGTGGACAGATAATTAGAAACACTCCATACAGTCACGAAAATATTAACATGAACTAGCGGTAGTAGCAAAAGAAACGCAAATAATTCATAATTAATTATGCAGCGATGTAGCCACAACATTAAAATATGGGTACAATGAAAAAAAATACATCTGAATTTTATAATTTTAGTGTAAAGTGAGTTTATTTATTGATAACTTGAATTTCCGATACTGGCTGTTTGGACACATAATTAGAAACAGGGTCACAAACATACTTTTTTCTTTTGAATAATTAAAAAAAACCTTCTTATTACTCTTTTGGCGGCAATTAACATCAACTTCAGTTACAACAGCAGTAAATTATGTTTAAAATGAGAATAAAATAAAAGTTATGAGGCGTCAAGTCGCTGAGTAATTGTAAATCCGCGTTTGGACCGAAGGGGACATCCAAAAATGGTGGTGGAAACATTTTGATTTTAGTTTCATCTGAAAGTAAAACTTTTTGTCTATTCTTGAACTGTCAACTTGCTGTATTTTTGCGCAAATAATTATCTCATCTCTTTTTACTGTTCTGCAGGACCGATACCTTTCGAGAAACCCTCCTAAACAGTTTCACTTCAACTAACCGACTGGCTACTTAGTCTTCACTTCACTTTTCTGGGATCATATGATGTGAAAACCTCATTTCTAATTTCATTAGAGCCTATGAACGGGTCTTGTTTAGCAAATAAGCGAATCTTCTCTGGGCAATTTTTTCCTTGCTGTGTCTTTCTAATTTAGTTTTCAGTAGTTCCATGTATTTTGCAATAAATCTGATAGCATTCAAAGTGGTCGACGACTCTTTTCTACGTCATCTTTCGGTCCAAACACGGACTTACATTTACTTAGCAAGTTGACACTTTATAACTTTTATTTTCCCCCATTTTGAACACAATTTACTACTCACCAAACTAAAGGTGATGTGTAATTTCCACCACAAGTGTAATAAAAAGGTTATTTTTAATTTTACAAAAGAAAAAATTATGTTAGTGACCCTGTTTCTAATTATGCGTCCAAACGGCCAGTAACGGAAAGTCTAGTTACCAATGTATAAACTAACTTTATAGCAAAATAATAAAATTCTTTTGTCTTTTTTTTCGTTGTATACATAATTTTAATGTTGTGGCTACATTACTGCATAATTAATTATGCCTTATTTATGTTTCTTTTACTACTACCGCTAGTTCATGTTGGTTGTTTACGTGATTGTATGGAGTGTTTCTAATTATCTGTCCACCACTGTATATCGATAATTATTAATTACTAAAGATAATGTTGTTTCAAATTAAAGGTGCATTGATGAAGAGGCATTAATTAATTAAACTAACATTTAATGAACTTTTAATTAATACTATTACTATATCTATGAATACATCTATTATTAACTAGCTGTGCGCGCGACTCCGTTCGCGTGGAATAGTGACAAATTTCCCCCGTTTTTTCCACATTTTCCCGTATTTCTTCACTCCTGTTGGTCGTAGCGTGATGTTATATAGCCTAAAGCCTTCCTCGATAAATGGTCTATCCAACACAAAAATAATTTTTCAAATCGAACCAGTAGTTCCTGAGATTAGCGCGTTCAAACAAACAAACAAACAAACAAACAAACAAACAAACAAACTCTTCAGCTTTATTATATTAGTATAGATTACAAATGAGTTTCATGTTCATTAGATAACATGAAATGAAAGAAGCATTGTCAATTATCGATTTAGTTAAAAAAACAGGTATTTAAACAGTTATGACCTGTTTCATTTGTCTTGAAAACCTATTAACTATCGACCATTTAAACAATTTATGGAACGCAATAAATTATTATAATATTTAGAGTGACTCATGAACTACATTTGTTGATTTCCAGGTGGACCTCCCAAAGTTCAATGAGCCTGTCCCGCTCTTACCCACGGAGGACGACGCCCCGCCAGAAAAGGACCGCGGCGACAGCACGTCCATACACCGGAACATGATAAAACGGTTCAACCAACACTCCATTATGGTGAGTCTGTGTGGCCTTGTGCTCGTAATGTCGTAATATACACTTGTCCGAAATGTGCACTCTCGGCAAATGTGCACTTGGTGTCAAAGTGAACACTTTGGATTTTTTTAAGTTTAGGTACCGAAATTTGCACTTTTTCAAGCAGTGCATTTTTCCGAAACGCATGTTTACTAAAATGTAAACATTTTCTCAAAATATTCACTTTTTTATACACATTTATTTAAGAAATGGGATCATTTACTATCCGCAGACACATTTTATTTAACAAGTTAATAAATGAATTCATTAGCTCAAATTAACATCTAGTAATAGATATTTCATTTATTTAAAAAATTGCAGATGTCCCATAGTCAAAATTGCAAAAATAGGAAGCTTATAGTTTTGGTTTTTCTATCCGTCTGTTTCCATTTTCATTATTTCATAGAAACTTTATACACAGGGACACCCTAACTCTAAAGTGATTCAAAGAAAATAAACTGCCGCAAAAGTGCATTAATTGATAAAGATAAAGTGTACATATCAGGAAGTTTAATTTATGCTATGCATTGACTTGTTACTCAAAACGTACTTTCCTTTGCAGGTGCTCAAAGCTAGTCAAAAAACAAATTCTAGTAGTAGTAGTAATAATAAAACGAATAACAATAAAGTTACGGAAAACGGGGTAAAGGAAACCAACGGTACGGCTGAGAAGAGGCCGGCGGAAGACAAGACCGCGGAACCCGTCAATAAAAAGGCTCGGATATTAGAGAACTTGCATTATGAAGATCTAGAAGATTCCAATAAGAACGAGGATACGCAGGAGTTGAAATTGTCAAAGGTAAGGGGTAAGGGAACTTGTGATTGGCTAGAAGTATATGTAGAGAACCCCATAAATGTTTTGTTTTTGAACCACTTCCAATAGACCGATTGAGCTGAAATTTGGTATACCTATGTAACTTAGATGACAATACAATATTCCGGTAGTGGATTTCTGGTGCCCCAGCCGGGACTGTCTCCGATGGAGGGAACTCTTCAATGGTTGGTCTGATTGACTTGAAATCTGGTGCACATAATCTAGGGTGGATGACAATGAAGTACAGTTGGCAAAAAGTACAGTCGGCAAAAAAAGCTTGTATAGAAAGTAAAATTTTTGTTGGTATGCTTATTTTTTGTGTGCAAATTGCGGTATGTGCGGCATCTGAGTATGGTTAACGATTAACAGACTGGACAATATAACGGAACATAAAAATTTCGTTAACAATTTTTCAGTTAACTTAAAAGATGATCTGTTGCTCGAAATGTTAACTTCGTTAATTAACGGTTAAATTATTAACGAGTTGTTTATGTGGAAACATGTTTTGTCTGCAGATCGAAAGGTATTTATTAGGGCCATCATCACAAGTCAACCAGTCTACGTCAAACACGAATCACCCACCGCCGCTGTCAGCGTTAGCTTCTATTTGCCAGGTGAGTTAATTGTTTTATTAATTTATATTGAAGTGATTTAATTTTAAAAATAGAATTTCGGTTTAAAGATCTTTATTTTTCTCAAAAGAATAACAATAATTCACTTACTTGAGAAACATTTTAAAAATTTCATGCAAAAACAAACACGAACTTAAACTAGCGAACTTAACATTTACGTTGAAAGTATCTCATTGAAATGTTTCGTAGAAATAGTTCTTGAAAATTTACTGCTGATTAGGTTGAAGTGTGGTGTGAATGTGAAGTGGATATTGCAGCTAGGATAGAGAAAGGAATGATGCGTTGGCTTGGCCGCGTGAAATGAATAAATGAAACAAGGGTGTGTAAGCATACAACGCAAGTGTGTTAGGGTTAGGGCAAGTCGATCACAAAGCGGTCAATCATCAACCGCGGACGCTATTGGTCGTTCCACTTACAGTAATTAAAAAAAGAAAACAAATAGAAGAATCTCTTTCTGATTAGGATGTCATTACAGCTGGGCCTTAAATAAACCGAAATTCAAAATTAAAAACTTGATTTATGCAAATAGGCTCCTAAGAGCACTTTTACGCGTTATCTTCGAGCCTACCAGCGCCTGGGAAAGGTATAATTGCTAAAACGAATGCGTCGCAAGAAACTTGGCAGAAAGTAATTTTTACAAAGAAGTTTTTTTTTAAGTTTGTTACACTAAAAGGGTTAATAGATAAAATGGTACAGATTAGGCGCAGCGCAGACGACAGACTTTTGAGGGATCGAGTCTGCGGAGCAATAAAATTTCTGAATGTCGCGCTGATAGTTTCCATTCAGAGTTTTTATTGCTCCGCAGACTCGATCGCACAAAAGTCTGTCGTCTGCGCTGCCCCTTAAGGTTGTAGTTTTAAATCTCAACTAACTAACTAATCTGTTAACGCATTGTCATCAGGCATGGTCGAGCGGGCAACAATGCGCGCGACCGGTCCGAGTTGGCGCCGCGGGCTGCGTCGCGGCCTTAGGAGAGCTCAGCCCCGGCGGCGCGCTCATGCGGCAACACCACGCTGCCACCATGGCCCGTGAGTAGCAGGCGGCTGTAAAGACTCCAATAGAAATATCTCTCTCCAAACAGATGTTATACCTGGGGACCGAAGTCCACAGGAAGTTGGAATTCGTATTCTATTTATGCAACCAAACGTCAAAATTTCGTTAGCGGAATGTAGGATTATTATTGATAGTTAGGTACACCATGAAAGCTTATAGCAAGTAGTTCGGCCATTCGACGATAGGTGGCGCTAGGGCGCTACACCTTATAAGTAGTTCGGCTGTTGTGTGTCGCAAGCGAGCGAAAAGCGCCGATTTGTTCCTGATTCGTCATATTCCTGATTGGTCATATTCCTTATTCGACATTTTCCTAACTGGCCATATTCCTAACTCGTCAAATTCCAAACTCGTCATATTCCTAACTCGTCATATTCCTGATTGATCATATACCTTATTTCAAAAGGAATAGGGAGTATGACGAATCAGAAATATGACGAGTTAGGAATATGATGATATAATGACCAAAATGATTTTTTAAGCCTTCAGTAATGTTTGTTGATTCCCGACGACGTTTAGGACGTGGCTAATTATCGTTTCGAAGAAGGCTGCACAGTAATTGTCATTATTATTAGCCTGATATTACCAAATATTAAAAATGACAAGGTCTTATATTTTTTTTTTACAAATCGCTTTGTATGACTTCCGCTTATTATGACGTGTTTGGCGATTCCCTTCGATGTCATTATAAACGGATTTCACTGTAGTTTTGTCTACATAGCGTTTCGTGTGCCCTGCCTACTCTATTTGGGGATACAGCCATGATTGTATTTTTTTGTATTAGGGGCTTACGCTCTAAAAGTTTCCTCTCGGTTTCCTCAGAGATGATCCCGGCGGGCGTCCGCTCCGAGCTGGGCCGGCTGTACCTGTCGGCGGGCGAGCTGCTGCGCGCGCTGTGGCGCTGCTTCCCGGCGCCCGGCCCGCAGCCCGGGGCTCC
>BHDV01015955.1:69302-89667 GCA_005406045.1 Adoxophyes honmai
AGTGCGAAGACAGAGAGGTGAGCTTGTTTTAAAAATTGCTTTCCAGGACAATTAGTAAAAAATTACTATTATCGATATCGATATCGATATTATCGATACATTTGTAAACTTGCCCAACTCTAGTGTGGCGCGCGATCTTGGGCCGGCCAATAAGAGCACAGCGAGGTCTTCAATTGTTTTGCGGAATAATTTCCGAACAACCAAGATGACATTAGTACTCTATAGGTTATATCCTCAATGATTCGCGATTATTCCGAAATTCAAAATGTTTTTTTTTTTATAAAATTAGCGGTAGCTAGTATTGATAGAAAGCGACCCCTAGCGCCACCTATTGTCGAGTAGAACATCAAACGTCATCAACTGTCAAAGTTTCTACATCGTTCTCTTTGTGGTTTTTCGTTCCTAAGCATAACATCTGCCTGGAGAGAGATCTCTCACAATGTACTTTAAGGAACTTCATCAAAATTTAATTCAATTTTCTCTTTGTTTAAAAAAAGGACATTAATGAAATGCCCGATATTTTTGGCTAAGGCTTATCCACTATTTCAGTCTGTATTACCAAGCAATTAGATACTGATCCGATCAGTTAGGTCTCTTTCACATGAAACTGATTACTGAATTCGTGTCGTTCCATCGATACTCTATCTTCGCCTTTTTACCTCGATTACACTTAAGGCCAGTTAAACCAATCACGATAAAAACCTACGAAATATTATCTATAGAGATGCAGCCAAAAAAGTCACTACTTTACCGTCACATTCATGAGCGAACTGTGATTTTTGTTGATATTTTGGGCGATGATTTGAGTTTCAACAGTCTGGTTTAATTTTATGACAATCGGCGGCAGTTTTAATGTATTGTGGTTATTTGTTAGAACTCCTGTCATCCTAATAAGAAACTAAACAACTTAAAAGAATATTCGGCCATTTGTACAGATAAGTGTACGGACAGCTGCAGAGAAAAGTAACCCCCTAGTAATGAAACATTGTATGGGCAGGGGGTTACCTTTCACTGCAGCTTACTGTACAAATAAAAGACACGGTTGAAATGCTCGAATAGCCGCCCAGTTAGAGTTGATTTCATCAAAGGATGATAAAATGAATACCGAAAATAAAAAAGGGGGTAATGCTTATTTTAGGTTATTGGCGACGGCACATGGAACACATTTCTGGGATAAAATATGTTTCGAATTTCTCTGGCACTTGGACCCTTTTTTATTTCTAGTATTCAAATGTCTTGGAAAATGTCACTTTTACCCCCCTTTTCACTCGCGAGCAATGAGTAACATTATTTCAAGATTGAACTTTATTCTCGTATGGTTGAATGCATTCTTATGCTTACACTACTCACGAAGTTCCTCAGCGAAGTACTCTAGAAACTTTGGCTTAAGTCCGAAGCTACTCGTTCAACGTCGCGATGAGCCCATTCAAGCCCTTTGGCTCGGCCGCAAAAACAAATGGCAGTCGCCCGAGGCGAGCCGAAGTTTGACGAGGCAAGTCGAAGTGCCTCTACACCAGGGGTTCCCAACCTTTCTTTTGTCGAGCCCCCCCCGGATCACAAATAATATTTTCATGCCCCCCCCATATTTTTTCAGTGTTTACAATAAAACTAGCATTATTTTAACGATATTTGATTTTGTGTACATTGAAATATTTTTTCTATTGAAACACAATCGTCTCGCGCCCCCCTTGAGATTGCTCTACGCCCCCCAAGGGAGACGTGCCCCCCTGGTTGGGAACTCCTGCTCTACACTAACGTATTCGTCTACCTTCGTTTAACTTCGCTAATAGTGAGAGGCAATAGGGTGTATTTCCACGGAAGTATTATTAAACGGACATGGCAACGTCTATCTAGTGTGGTTGCAATCCGGTGTTGCCAAAGTTTTGAATTGAAACTGAGCTAATTGACGGTACAAAACACCTTAATTTCTAGATTTTATTTCCTGCTATTACATTCCAACACAGCACAATATTTATAGCGTAGACGGCGTAGTTTGTATTACATTTGATGAATTTCATCGACTTGTCAGCTCAAGACTGAAGCGTTAAGCGTGGTGCGCAACCCATAGACATTGCCATATCTATTTAATGTGTAATCCGTGGTATGTACGGACAGCTGCAGAGAAAAGTAACCCCCTAGTATTGAAACATTGTATGGGCGGAGGGTTACCTTTCTCTGCAGCTGACTGTACGATTTAATCACATTGGTGACTAGGTAATTTTATAAAAAGTTTTCTATTCCCTTTTTTCCTTAATTTGAATAAAAATAGTGAATCCATACTGTGGCTACCATACCAAATGAAAAAAAATAAAATAACGGAATGATTTTACTTGCAACATTTTTTTACTATCTGTTTAAAATGTCCAATCGATTCTGGATAAGAATAACCATTCTTTTCAATACATACATACATAACGTCACGCCTCTTTCACACAGGGGTAGGCAGAGACTACTTAGTTCCACTCGCAACGATCCTGTCATAACTCTTTTGCTTCATCTACATTAATTAATCTCCTCATACATGCTCGTCGGTTTCGGGTACTCTTGACCTGTCCTGTTTCTAAAACGTCCGCGATTTGGTCACGGAACGTCCGTCTACGTCTTCCCCTCCCACTGCACCCATCCACATTCTTTTCAAATTTGAGAAAATAGGAAATGAATAACTTTTTGTAAAATCGAGTAGAGATTATTCGGTTTTAAGTAACTCGGTTCAGTTTAAGAAGTACTTTTCGGCGTAGAAACATGCACGCAATGTATTTTTTGTTAGTTGGGAGTCATAGCTCCGGTGTCCTCATCACTGGGTTCTCACTAACCGAGCTGCGTCGTGAGAAAGACATTTCTGAAGCCATTGAGCCTCATGCGCTTGCCTCGCGAGGCGGCTCGGTCAGTTAGGGCCCGGCTAACCTCATTATCAAACCGAATGCGGCATTTTTATTTTATTGATACATAATTAAGCATATACATTTTTGTTCTACTGTTCGCTCCTAGTGTGAGTACACAGTGAATGTTGTGTCCACCGCAACGAAAAGATAATAAATGAATAGATTAACCTAAACAAGGAACTCTGCATTTTAACCGAGTTACTCGGCCGCGCATCGAGTAGTAAAAACATGCCGAGTGCCGAGTACCGAGTAATAGTAGAGTGCGAGGCGCATCTCTAATAAAACCTTTTTTCTATCATTTTGGTGGCATTATGTTGACGCTAGCCAGATTATGAGGCTATGCTATGTAATGCAACCCATATTTTTTATTATATCTAATTTCAGGGTTTCTTTTAGATGTGCATTTTTGTTTCACAATGATTGAATAAAATAATGTGCCTCTAAAATTATAAACAGTAAAGAATTTGCAAAAACTATTAGGGTATTGTACAATTATATCAAATTGTAATAATATTTTTGGTATATCAAACAACAAGACCTAATTTTATTTTTTATGATTGGTTTCCTATTAATTAATATTTATTTTATTTTTGTTTTTTTATCTCATTGTCTGAAAAAAGTATCTAATTATGATTATCGTTATTTTGCTACGTTTAAATTTGATTTCCTCCATGACACGTGTTCCATTAAATGGCGATGTATACGGGGGTCAAGTTTTATGATAATTGTATAGTAGTGAAATCTCTCTCGCACAACGCCATCTAGTGAAGCGCTTCCGGAGTAAGGCAAGTTCTGCGCAGTCTTTGTGATGTTAATAAAAATGTAAAAAATGCTATCTTATTAAGTAAAATTGGTTACATTTTCGTGATGGCAAAGATTACCATTATAATAATCTATCAGTGACATGAAGTCGTCTTCACCACCTAGCCCCAAAAAATTTATACTTAAGTTAAATCGAGAAAAATTCAATTTCAACTTTTTGAAAAAGCTTTTTTACAAAAATGAATTCCCTGGTATGTTCAAGAAAGAAGCCATATCTACATAATCTGTGGTCTATGTGTCTCATTCCGGCACAAAATATGGCTGACCTATCAAGCAGTTGTACGCTTAGCACAGCAACATGCAGGCGACATAGACTATCTGTCACTTTCTGGCGTCTCTAGTTAGACAGAGACAGGTATAGACTATCTCGCGCGCGTCTCTACTCGCTCCTTTGTGTTATGCCTAAGTTCAGGAAAGGAGACGACTTCATGCCATTGTAACCTGTACCTATTTGATTTGATGTACCGTTGAAGAGCATAGTTGTATATGTTGAAGTGAGATACGGATTATTTGTTAAGCGAGGTTAATTATTGTGTTTTGTATAAAATAAAATAATGGTTGCCAAAATGTTTTTCACTTGAATAAGTAAATATAAATCCCATCAAAAACATTCTGTAAAAAATCTACCCAAGTCTCGTTGAAGCTGCTTGTTTATCTCTAAAAAGTAATGAAATCTAGACATAGTTGTGCCAAGTCTAAGGTTCCTTACTGCGATTTCTTTGTTATTATAGTTAAAGTTGTGTGCCTTGGCCGTTGAACATTTTTTATACGTTAGTGGGTACAAGTCAATTTTGTTAACATGTAATGTTGCAACTACCTTGTTTGTTACGCGAGATAATAGCCCATACTGGTATGGGTAATTGGTATAAAGTGTTCAACGCCCAAGTCACACAACATTAACTATAATAATAAAGAAATCGCAGTAAGGAACCTTAGACTTGGCACAACTATGTCTAGATTTCATTACTTTTTAGAGATAAACAAGCAGCTTCAACGAGACTTGGGTAGATTTTTTACAGAATGTTTTTGATGGGATTTCACTTCTTTTTGTAGAAACGTGAGCATATTCATTAATTATGTTAGATTTTCTTATTTTACACATTTACTTATTTTTGCAAATTATCTTTCTTTTCTTTTTTCCGGTTTTGATCTCGTACAGTAGGAACAGTTTTTCGTATTGCCTATTCGCGGTCCTTAAATTAGAAGATGTGTCTCTCTACGCTGGATTTTTGCAATTACAGTCGATTTTTTTTATGTACCAGAGCAGCTTAGGGTCTTCATCAGATACTTCAGACCTCAGATTTTTGACATCAAATGAAGCGACCCACTAAGTTGAATATTTTTTGTAAAAGAAGTGTGTCGATCTCTATAGTAGTTTGGTTGGGCTCAAGTGTTTTCACCAGGTACTCCAGATCTTCGATTATCCTAGTTTTTACATTTTTCCCTTTATGTAGTCGTTAATCACTAACCATGTACCAAATTTCAGCTCTCTGAGTTAACGGGAAGTACCAGTTCTATTTTGATGATCATGAGTGAGTGAGTGTCGAAAATGCGAAACTTTGCTTTCGCTTAACTTCGGAACTGAATTACCTACAGACTTGAAATTTTGGATTTTAAGTATGTGATTATAGCTCACTAGATGACGAAAATTTCAGCGTCCTAGTATTATCCAGAGGTTCTCAAATAGGGGCCTGAAAATGCCGCGAAATGGTTCCAGTAAAGGATGGTACGGCAGTGCTTGCTTTGCGCTCGACTTGGTGGGGGCACTGCCGTGCCCCCCGATACTTCAAAGGATTTGGTTTTGTACTTTATTTTTGTCTACACTTCCATTGGATATGAGGTAATTTATTTAATTAGCTTCAAATTGTAATAGTCGGTGATTTCATTTCTTTTCGGAAATAAAACTCAAAATAAAAATTAATAAAGTTACATAATTTATTACATAATGAACTATAAATTCTTAACTAGGTAATAACATACCTAAACAAAATACAACGTCTATAGTAAGGCCTTATCCACAGCTATTTAAATAGAATATTATGGATTATTCAATATTAGATAATACTTATACATTGCAAAATAAACTTTAAAATCCTTAAAACAAGATTCAACTACTATTTTGGACTATTATTGTTTAAATAGCCTCCTACCATCCTCCATTCGAAGTTACAAGTATTTATTTTCTTATAATATACAAGAAACAAAGAAAAAAAAATCTAAATTTTATTGCACCGTAAAGTGGCAAGAGGCTAGTGCTGCCAACATAAAAAATAAGCATTGAACGAAAACAATAAATAAAAATTCATAAGTAGCACAAGAAATCACAGTATTTTGAAGTCACCAGTACTCCAATTTTCACTTGGCATTTATATATCACAAAACATTATAATATTTGATATACACGTTGTTTAAAGACTTAAACGGTAAATCCAGTACATACACAGAAATTGATAACTTGAAATTATTATGATTAATAATAATAATTTCAAAAAAATAATCATACTTCGGGCCGTAACATACAGTTACGTCTAACTTCCAATTTCCTTCAAATAACAACCAGCAATATCTAAACCATAGACTATAAACACACAAATCAGTCGAGACGTCATGCATGGCAATCATAGACAATTTGCCAATATACAGATAGTGCAAAATGTTCTGACATCGTGTTTTATCGGAATATTCCGTAGTAGTCCTAATGTTCTCAGTACAATAGTTGACATTTTGACATTTGACATTGAATAATAAGAAATGAAAATAAAAAATGTCACTGTCACTTCGGGTGACGTCGTATCCCGATTTTTCCCGATGCCAAAACATTAATAATATACAATTATGTGTACTTTTACTATTGTATCAAATACATTTAGGGCCCTTAAGATTTCTTTTTTTCGCGTATTTTAATCTAATGGGGTCACTTGCAGTTATAGACTAAGAGTGACCAAAAATAGTAGAAAGTAAATGAGGGCGCCACTTTCTTCGTAAACGGCACTTTTTATACATGGCAACAATTTTATACGACAAAATGTACGTTCAGTCTTTGTTTATTTTCTACTCTTTTTGATCAGTCTGTATCTAGATGACATCAGTGTCGAGAAATAATTTTCACAAATTTGGTTCAAACCTGTCAAAAATTTTGATAATTTATAACGTATTCATCATCATCATCATCAGCCTATATACGTCCCACTGCAAGGCACCGGCCTCCTCTCAGTATGAGAGGGATTGGGCTATAGTTCCCACGCCGGCCCAGTGCGGATTGGGAACTTCACACACAACGTTGAATTACTTCGTCCAGCTCGTGATAAATATCAAATTCGATATCGCACATAAATTCCGAAAAATTTAGAGGTGCGAGCCCGGGGTTTGAACTGTGCTAGCCGGTAAGTTGCTAATGTTAACAAAAATAAGCATCATATATATTGGGTGCGGTAGTCTGTTTAACTAGTCATTCATTCATCATAAACCATACAAAATTTACCCACATTTATTTCAATAATATTTCGCACAGCTAGATCAAAACAGACCTAACTCTAAATGTGACTATTCAAAAATGAGACTTAATGTATTAGTTTATAGTTTAAATTTGAATTAAGATACATTTCGAGTTAGCTCGGTTTTGATCTTGCGTTGCGATTTATTCTCATTCAACAGCCCAAATCTGCCTGGACAGGTAAGTAGGGGCAGTGAGTGTACACTTGGAAAATGACAGGTGACAGATGTCAAAATTATAGCGCGACACCAATGCCATCTAGAGGCGCTCTGCCGACAACTCTTACAAGGCGAAATCTAGACCTTTTAAAGTAGACTGGGAAGAAATTACGACGCGGCTTATCTGAAAGCTCTCACGATCCAGACGATGATGAGAATAGCTATTATGGCCCCTATGATGCTGAGGATAAGCATCTTTTTCCTGTAACTTCGCTGGTGTTGCTCTGCCTTGGCCAACTCGTCGTTGCCAGCTTCGACGTTGGCGCTGGCTGCTTCTATATGGCTTTCGACAGTATCTGAAAAAAAAAAAACAGTAAAGTGCGTGTCGGATTCGTATTTGTGCGCACTTCCATAGTCAGTAATTTATATTGGGTGTTTATTACTAATATTGTGCTTCTACCTATCGTAACTTCGCTAGTACATATAACAGACAGAATTTATTCGATGGTACACAACATTTTGACTTCATCATACAAATGTTACAATTATAAAATTCAAGGAAACTGAAAAAAAAGTGTTTTAAAGACACTTCATTTTTGTTTCAGTATTGATTTACTCTATTTATTACAGTCCATAAAAAAATCAAGAGACAGTTGTCACTGCCATAATATTATGGCAAGGGGAAATCGACCTTGTAGTTTCATGAGGTTCAAATGATCATCGATCTTATGGGGGTAGACTAATTTCACTTACATTTTTAATCGAATGGTTTATACTCGAGTTCGTACTCACCAACGGTCTGGCCTTGCTGTTGGACCATCTCGGCCAGCTCTTGCATGATCTGGTTGACGTCCAACACGTCCGCTTCTATCTTGTTGATGTACGCCTCCTTCTCTAACAGCATACTCGTTTCGAATTGAACGAGACGAGCCTGAAAAAAAGAAAATGAAAGTTTTATTCAAAAAGACAAATGACTAAAACAGTCTGTAATTAAAAAAAATCATACATAGATACATCACGCCTGTATTCCCAAATGGGGTAGGCAGAGCGCACGAAACGCTCGATAGACGTACCCCAGAGTATCTCTCACGTTCCGTGGCCACTTGTACCATATACTGTGACATGTGACGGGTTGCTAACCTATGGCCTAAATATACCTTAAACTACTTACTTCGTTGCCTGTAACAACATCCACGGAAGAAATGAAGAGGCGTTATACTAAACCTGACACCACACGGAAAAACGTACATCTATGTACAGTCAGCGTCAAATATATGTTTACACTTTAGTACTTTGTCACTGTGATTGCTGTGAGAATTTCATACGCGTGTACAAATATGACGTTTAAATGGACAAGGTACTAAAGTGTACACATATCTTTGACGCTGACTGTACACCATAATTTTCACCACGCCTCTATCCCACGTAGGCAAGCATTACTGACTGAAAACTTTGCCAACTTAGACGCCGGGGACTGTACATTACCATTCCACGTGTCTCATCACCATAGTTTCACTCCCTGGTGATGAATGGTATACCTGTGCTTGCTGGTTGGCCAGCAGGGTGGACTCTTCATCGTCAGCTATGGCCTGCTGCTCCATGGCGTCGGGATCGTTGCGCGGACGCGCCTGCCTCGGCATATGCGCGGCCATCTTTTCTGACACTTGCTGTGAGCAAAGCAGAAAGTGAAAAAAAAATCTTGTTATATTCAACCCGAAGTCCAATTACAATTGGGTATGTGACTAAAAAAAAAGTAAGACATGATGAGGATGCAGCGCTCCGAAGTTGTGAGTGACGTTGACGTCACTACGTGGAACATGAAATACTTCATAGACAAATCCCCATTTCACGCTTCGTGGCCACTTCCAGCATATTTTTTTTAGTTTAGGCAGGTATAATAGTGACTGGTTACTAGACCGTCGCCTGGAATAAACTTTAAACTATTTCCTTGTCGCATCTTACGACATCCACGAAAGAAATGGCGAGGTGTTATTCTAAGCCCAACACTACGCAGAGCAAAACATCTCACGAATAAGTAAATTACCTTGACATTTCGGTTGCATTACCGCGACCGTGGTTTCGTGTGGACTCAAATACCTGTCACTTCTGTGTGTGTCTGTGTATGGTTGTAGGTGCTATACCTTCTGAACTGAGGAATATTTAGCAAGTGCATCTTTGAAGGCTTGTGTCAGCCGTTCCACTTGTAGCTTCTGTGGTTTGTCGCCGCGACGCGCCACGACGCCCAGGCGCGGGATATCACGCGCGGCGCCGGATACCGACGCGTTCACGGTTTGCTGTGTCGTGTGGCTGAAAAAAAAAACATATGTAGCGACAACTAGCGCCACCTATCTATACTAATATTATAAAGCTGAAGAGTTTGTTTGTTTGCACGCGCTAATCTCAGGAACTACTGATCCGAATTGAAAAATTCTATTTGTGTTAGATAGACCGTTTATCGAGGAAGGCTTTAAACTATATAACATTACGGTGCGATTAATAGGAGCGAAGAAACATTGGGAAATGTGATAAAAAACGGGGAAAACTAGTCAGTATTCCGCGGACGGTGTCGCGGGCACAGCTAGTCGTCGAATAAAGGCCAGTCGCGGCGCGCAGCGAAAATCGAGCGTTGACTCGTTGCTATCTATCTCTGTCGCACGCGTGCAGTATACAGGGTAGAAAGTTTCAATGGGCCCTGGAGGGGAATTACTCTAAATCTTTTAGTTAGCTCATTTTGCTGAAAGGAAACATTCCTTCATTTTTAGAAAGAAACAAAACTGCATTAAAAGATTTATATATATAATAGCGCTGCAGTACTAGGCATTGGTAAGAAAACATGTAATAAATATTCAATTTCATGGATATCTCGTACTTATCTAAGTGTAAGACCAAATGTATGTAAGACAAATTTTATCCTAAACAATAGTCCTACCGATTTGTATAATACAACAGCAATTTTTTTTTTTTTTTAATTTTTAGTTGGTTCGTTTCCCGGTTTTTACAAGCAAAATTTTAAAAATCTTGTAATGCAGTTTTGTTTCTTTCTAAAAATGAAGGAATGTTTCCTTTCAGCAAAATGAGCTAACTAAAAGATTTAGAGTAGTTCCCCTCCAGGGCCCATTGAAACTTTCCACCCTGTATACTTATGCAGCACTGTTCGAGATAGATAGCAGCGTGGTCGCCGCTCAAATGTCGCTGTGCTCCGCGACCGTCCTTTAGTAATACTTCCAATACAAACGTCATAAACTGTCAAAGTTAGCACATCGCGCTAACGAAATTTCGAAGATCAGTTGCGTAAATACAACGTCTAACTTTTTCTCTGTGGACTTCGGTTCGTAGGCTTAACTACTGCCTGAAAAAAATCTTTCTATTCGAGTCTTTCCCACACTTGGACGTAGTTTAGCAGAAAGGATCCAACTTGCATAACCCTTCGAAGTAAAATGATCTATAGGCGTCAAAAATGTATGTGACTTATGTCACTTTAATTACGAGTGACTTGTGGGTTGGATCCTTTTCCCTAAACTACGTCCACTTTACATGGGGTAGGCAGATCACACGAAACACTACAAAGCTAAAACGTTTTGACTACAAAGCATAATATTAGGCTCAAAAATAGATTGAAGAGGTATAATAGCCTCCTGAGACCTGGGTTTAAATACTTAATTTAGGGCCTGAGACCCAGATAAAAATGGCACGGCTTAAAATGTTGAATTTTACGTAATAATCTTTAAATTCATTTTCCGCTGAATAATGAAGTACATTCGGCTATTACACTTACTAGTAATTTGTACTTTATAAAGTACGCGGGGACTTACGAGGATAGTGCTAGTGACTGGTTGCTATTCTATCTAAAGCAGGCCTACTTCCTTACTCGCCTTACAACGACCATGAAATCAGGCATGTGTAGGCAGTTTTTATTTAGAACGTCAACATGAATCATACTTTTACCTAGTAATAGAATGACTAACACAAGGAACTTTGTTCTTGATTAGAGATTTTTGCGAGTTGTGGTTTGTAATAGGACACTTATGTCACATCCCATGGGAACAGGATAAAAATTTCCAAATCTGTTCAGTCTTTCTTGAGTAATAAACTGTAACTAACACAACTTATATTTTATTATAGAAATTGATTACTAGGCTTAGGACTTTTGGATGCTCGCTGTGGTTCTAGAATCCATGGAGTCGCCATTATCTTAAATATTCTTTAGCTGTCAAATCAAAGTGTAAAAAAATAAATGTCATGATTTATGCGGATATATCAGTTATTAATTAATTTTATAATAACTTTACACAAGTTACAGTTAACAGGTGACGCGATAAAAATATTATAATTATACGAGTATGATTTACTTCATTGATATGCATCCTTTTTAATAGGTATTACTGTTGTGAATGTAACAGACTACTGACAAGTATTATCTGTTTACTAGACTATTTTTTGGACTTCGAAAAAAAACTTATTAAAATTTTAACATAAAGGAGACTTCATGGATTCCAGAACCACGGCGAGCATCCAAAAGTCCTAAGCCTATTGATTACTTTTATACCTATTTCGGAATGACAGTTGTGGGTAGACTGGAAATAAATGAGTATCTTTTTTGGAATCAACTCTGTTGTTTCTAATTATTATTATTATTATCTAGCCTGGGTCAGTATCCCACTGCTGGGCAAAGGTCTCCCCCCATGACCTCCATTCATCCCGATCTAAAGCGGTCTGGGGCCAGTCGCCGAAAAATAAGTCTAGGTCGTCCCGCCATCTCCGTCTGGGCCTGCCCCGTCGTCGCCATCCATCATCTGGCACCCACTCTAATAGTCATGAAAAAGTAGAATGATTGCCTATGTTGAGCAGTGCCTGCATTCGGCTGAGACAGTAGGGTGCAGTGCAGAAGGCACTTTTTGTGCGATCGCGTCTGCGGCGCACAAAGTCTGCATGGATTGTATGCATTGTGCGCCGGACTTTTTGCGCGTCGTGTGCGTTATTGCATATAACAAAGGTTCTATTTTAGACTAAAAAGTGTGTCACAGATTGTCTGTCGTCTGCGGAGCATCTAGGTAGGATTAATTTAACTCACATTTTGTCCCTTATTTGAACACTGTCATTTGGTCCTCCAATCTGCTTCATCATCTTCTCCAACGACTTCAGCCCACTGTTGATTGTGTTGACATTTTCAGCGATGCTCTCGCTCAAGTTGTAAAGCTCTGTCGGGCTAAACTCTGAGAAGCCGACGGTAGGGGGCGACGCTATGGCGCCGTAGTCGCGGCTCGAGCCGCTTATGGGTTCCCTTTCTGCCATGGTGCTGGAATACAAAAAAAACATGAACAGTTTTTAAGGAGAATTCAGAGTGCTGTTGTGTAAATTGGCCATTTCATTAAAAGATGTTTTTTTTTTCTACTTTAAGAAGAAAAAAATGAATTTCCTACTCCGAATCAAGAGCACAATAAATCCAGATAAGTGAAAAAAATTTGCCCAAAGATCTTTTTTTTCCGTAACTTTTTCCTAGTAATTTTTTTTTAGTCCAATTAGTATCAAAGACGCCCATGAGTTTGAGTATATAAAACACTTTCTATTGAAATAAGAAAAAGTAAAGAAATGGACAACTTTTTAAAAAATGATCCAAAAAATAGTGTTTTGAGAACAAAGGAGACCTAAATCAAAAGTGTTTTAAAAACACTGACTATTGCTAGCAAAAATAGATATGAACATGTTCTGTATTAGGTATATTACGAAGTACCTTTTTCTTTCAACTTTTATAACTCATAATGTTTTAAACTTTCGCGATTCTCACTCATAATTATACGTACGTCGAGCTCCGCTTCACTCAACTTGTGACCATGGTTGCTGTAACGCGGCCGAAACGTCGAGAAGGCAAACAAATAAAATCGCCACACATATAATTATTTTATAACTCATCACAAGAGTAAACAATTTCTTTGCTAAAAAGGCAGTTTTTAACAATCAAGGCCAAGGTCAATCCCCTCTGCATGTTTTACTAACATTAGTTTAATACTGAGCTAATTAATTATAACTTGATGGGATGATAGACATTTTTTTGTATAAGAACAACTCTCTTTGTAAGTTAACAAACAGTAAGTTATTCATAATATGAGTCAATGATAAGACAACTTTTAGTACAATTTTTACCACAACTTAAGACAGAGAAAGAGATGATGAATTGATATCTTGTCTCTTATTTTAGGATACTTCTTTTAGCTATTTAGTGTGGAAAACATTTTCACCAATTAATTTCATACAAACGATGAGTCATTTGTGATGCAAGAGACTGAAAGTTTAAAGCATAAGATTACAAATGTTTGATTGATTCAGAAAAAACTTCGTGTAATGCAACAGATACGGAAGAAAGTAGTATTTCCACGAGCGATTAAAATATTTTCTTCAACAGGTATATCTACATACCAGCATATCAAAATAGAATATAGTTGAACTTTTATTTGTTACACTTACGCAGTTATTTTCAGATTCAAACCAAATTATGCGCGTTGTTTGTTATGGTTGATTGTCACTATTGAGTCACTGATGCGCACTTATAAAAAACCTAAGTACAGGAAATTCACAATAAAATACCGATTGCGTTGAACCACTGATATTAAAAAGATGCTCGCATGGTTTGTGTTATATGTTGGAAACCGGATTGTTGAATAAGAAACGATTACATACCTGGCCCTAAGTTAGCTATTTGGCCTAATAAGAATCTGGTTTCGATCAAGTTTTTTAAAGACTTCACATTCACAGAACTCAATTGACGCGAGTACAGTACAGAATCTTCTGTCAAACGCGGGCTGTCCATCCATACGTTGACTTGACAATTGACAGCTGTCAGCTGAAAGTTGTTTACCCATTTTCAAATAATATCAATATTTCTAACAAAATTGTAATGAAAATTAAATACTCTTGAAAATAATGCACATAACTAAAATGTTATTCGATTTCGTTACTTTATTAGTGACACCTATTGCGCCATAGCGTGAAAATTATGTCATAGCTGCTCGAATACATAGATAGATGGCGCTAGTAGTTTCAAAATTAAATCACTGGCTTTTTCAGCTAGAGCAGAGGTTCCCAAACTCTTTTGTTCCATAGACCACTTTCAAAATTTTTCTGGATCCGGGGGACCGGGGGACCCCCATTTAGACTACTTTTGCTTTTGTTTTTGCCACATAAGTAGGCAGACGAGCTCTCAGGCCACACGAGGGAAAGTGGCATCTGAATCCCATGGGCATGACCGACCAAAAAAAATTGCCTAGGTATACGCTGTTTACCCCGAGGATTAAGATGAATTACCTGCTTGGACTATATTGATAGAAGTCGCGCCAACATTTTCATTCTTCACTATATGTAGAAACCAAATTAATTTTCATGCCCCACCACTTAAAATTGTGGACCCCCATTTTTACGCTAAACGTAAAAATTGTGGACCCCCATTTTTAAGCTAAACATACCTAGACCCCCGTTAAGTCTCCCGTGGAACCCTGTGGATCCATCTGGGCCACTTTGGGAATTACTAAGCTAGAGGATCCAAATTTCGTCAAAAGTTGAGTAGAAATGACGAAATTGAATATTAAATTAAAAAAAACTATGCCATAAGAATGTATTTTAGGTACTCAATAAATAAATTATAATAGTTACGTTTCTGTTAATTTTGCATCTGATAATACAAAGTAGGTATACCGCTACTCAAAAACTGTCACAATGCAAATTTATAAAAAAGTCTTTAAACCTGGAATATCTTAAAAATGGCTGCTATTCCACCAAGGGTTTTCAATTTACTAGGTCCTCTAACCTCCTATCTCCTAACTACACACCTACTACACCCTGTACAGATTTTTTTGAATGTTTATGTGTGTCCTACTCTTTCGTGCTACTTATTCACTACTAGCCGTGCCTACGACATCGTCTGCGTGAAATAGAAGTGAGTTTGGGCAGTATTTTTAATTATATTTGAGCTATTTTTTGCAGTGTTTTTCTGAAAAAATCACAACTCGCGGGGTAGCCGGCAATACAACACTACGCTCTTCTCTATTCATGAGATACTTTCATCGCTTCATCCACATTAATTTCTGTTGTCATACATGCTCATCGGTTTCTGGTAGGTACTTACTTCTCGATTCTGAACATAATTATTTTCAAGAAGGCATTATAATTTACGCTACCGCTCCCACACTTCGTTAAAAAGTTGCCACTAGCCGCAAGAAAGTCTAAAAAAAAACAAAGCTAAAAAAAAAGAATTACTTAGCATTCGCCTCACAGCCACAATCCGCGCTCTCGCCGTTTTCTCGGTACGTATTTTTAATCGCAGCTGCGTCGTGGTTTATGTGTCCGTGCAGTACCATGAAGGTGGTGGGAACATTCTTCCTTTAGCTCGTTGAATTTATTAAAAAAAAAACAGGCACGACGCTCGGACGAGGGAATAATCATGGAATAATGCATGGTTAGTGACAATCATGTGTCTATAAATTAAAACCTAAGCTGAAAAGTTTTTGTTTCAAAATGGAAAGGAGGATTTTTTGGGGATCTTTTTGTGTAAGACATTTAAAAGAAAAAATGATTAAATAAATAGGTAAGGTAAAAGTACCAATGCTCGCCCAATAGTCACCCATCTGTCACCTGTCTTACTGTGACATAAGGTTGCAAGTGCCAAGTATTGGCTCAGTGTCGAGCACAGGGACGTTTACCTTAGGTAGAGATAACAACCGTGGTAGTCCAGCGGTTCGACCTGTGGCCTCTCACGCAGAAGGTCGCGGGCTCGAATCCCACAGGCTCGCATCTCTGAAGTTTTCAGAATTTATGTGCGATATTGAATTTGATATTTACATTTACCACAGGCTATTCGATGAAGGAAAACGTCGTGAGGAAACCTGTACACAGCGATGAAGTAATTCATAGTTGTGTGAGAAGTTCCCAATCCACACTGGGCCCGCATGAGTTGATGTCTAGAAGTTTGCGGTAGGTAGAAAGAAGGTCGCCACATTTCTAATAAAGATGAACTACTCACGTTTATTTTCCTTCTTTCGTCTACTCTCAGTTTACTACGAAATCGTTAGGTATGTTTAGCAGGTGTATTCTGTTAATGTTAAGGGGACTGCAAGGCCATTGCTGCACCTGCCTTGGCCTGCACCAGTACCATTGTTGCCACCGTAAACCGCTATACGATAACTACAATCGATAGCGAACTGACTTCGAATAATTTTTGAGATGACATCTGTCACATTTGTGACATGAACATTTGGAACTTAACGACTACTACTACTACTATTACTAATAATAGTCGCCAGATAGACTCGATAGTTAATTTACCATTTTGATAGTGAAATATCGAGATAAGCTTGACGTTGATAGTGACCTATCATTAGGAGCAATGCGACACAGCGGCTGCGGGTAAACGAGAATGCGCCATTGCATTTTCCGCGCGACTGATGACTTTCCGGTGGTGGGCAACATGTCGAGCCATCGATATAAAGACGTGAGTAAATCCGTTTCTTTTTCAATCTTTACTAACGATATTAAGTCCACGAGTAGCCGTTAGACGCACTTTAAAATTCTTCATATAAATTGTTCATGTCGTCGTTAGCGAGTAGGGTCACTGTAAATTACACTGCAAATTAAGTCGCAGATATGACAGACGTCATCGACAACTCGAATCGAAATCTATCGAACCACGTCCGCCGGCAAGTTCTCTCACTGCAAACCCATGGTAGTGGTACAGAATGAGGTTAGGATAACACCGCCTGTGGTGCTCTATTTGTGAGAACATTTGGGTTCGTATCATTATTATACAGTTTGACCTTGAGCGTGATCCCGATTGTAAACTTCTATGTAGGACTAGGTCTAGATTAAGCAACCCTACTGGTTAAAATTCCAGACGCACTGACGTCACGGTATCGGTTGCAATTTTCGCAACATACCCACTAGAGAAACAATGATGGCCACCCAGTTTCACAAACCGTTATTGATTAGCCACTTACAAATTGACATAAAAACTGTACCGAGCCAAGAAAAACCCACTAGCGTTACGCGCCATCTTAGGCCGGCCAAAAGTAGCACAGCGATCGCCGCGATGGTTTGGTGGAATCCTCTCTGTGATTCGCAATGAAACGAACCACGCAAAAAAAAAACACATTTTATACTGATAAATATTGCTTATTGTTTGTCAGCTTTTAATTATAACTGAAAATGTTTCCGAAGTACATGGCATGCAGGTTTTTTCAGTCTCACAATTCCCGTGGATCCCTCACCCGTAATCCCGCATCACGCGGGGTCGGAAAATGGTGCGGGATATTGGAATTGGAAGCCCTATGCAGTACGTTTAGTGTATTCATTTCGATGGCGCAGTCGTTAACGAATTCGTTTGCGAGTTGTCGCGGAATGTATGGAGACTTGTCGGCCGTGGCAGTTGTGCAAACGTTCCGCTGGCGGCGCTGTCTCGCTTTCCATACAATTTTGTGATAACTCGCAAACGAATTCGGTAACGACTGCACCATCGAAATGAATACACTAAACGTACTGATGTAGTCAAGGTCCTTAGTAATGAGAGAACAATGGAGAAGCGAAGGTGATTTTTGTCACTTAGAATGACCAAGATTTTCACAAATATACACCTTCTCCACTTCTCAATACACTATATTTCACCGTAACCTTAATAGCACCGCTTCTAAATCGAAGCTGCGCAAAACATCCTGCGCGAGAGTTGCGGAAATGCGCCGGTAAACTTCCTGCGACGTCGGCGTTCAGCCATAGACGTGCTCTATTGCTATTAGTTACTAGCTTACTACATACATACATACAAACATGCCTGTGTTCCCAAATGGGGTATGGAGAGCGTAAGAAATATGATATAGAGAAAACCACGATTATAAATATTAAAAATAGGTTAAGACGTTAAGGTATGTTTTAGGCGACAGGCTAGCAACCTGTCACTATTCTACCTCTTCCATCTTTACAAACCTAAAACTATGCCAGAAGTGGCTGCGAAGCGTGATATAGTCATAAATAATCATGGTTTTATCTATGTCTTGTTTCATGTGCTCTGCCTACCCCATTTGGGAACACACGCGTGATTGTATGTATGTCTTGTATGTATAAATATTTCACGCTTAGCAGCCACTTCTAGCATATATTTAAGTCACTGTAATGGTAACTCCTACTACAAGAGTGGGCTCATAAATACAAGAAAAAGAAGTTTTTCAGAAGCTACCGCAAGGAATTGTGGCCAATCTGTATATTCAGGGTTCCGTACCTCTAAAGCAGCCATACTCAAAGTGTGTTCCGCGGAAGCCCAGGGTTATACGATACGATAGGGACGATATCCCTGAAAGGGTTCCGAAAGAGTTTAAAAAAAAAACACCACTCTCTGGTCGAAAGTTTTGACGCGACGTATACACGGATGGACGGGTGGATAAATAATTTATTTTTAAAAATTGTTATTTTTTTGTCAATTATTTCGTTTTCCGAAAGGGTTGCGTCACTAAAAAAGTTTAAGAACCGCTGCTCTAAAGGAAAGAAAGAACCCTTATAAGAAGACTTTCATTGTGTGTCTGACTAGGTTAAAATTTAATTAGTTGATATTATTCCTGGAGCAGCGAGTCTTGTTAAATTTACCCTTAGTTATTCGCATAAATCGTCTTGATTTAGACCTACGCTCGCAGTGACGTGTCGCCTTTGCATTTATGGCTGAGGGTGTAAAAATATGTTTATTAAGGAGATTGATTGCTGTTTTAATTATTTTACATGGGTGTTGATCGAATCGTAAATAATTGAGAACTAAAAGCACGGCATAAACGGTAAAACAAAGCGCTTTATGGTAGCACTAAAACAAGTCTTTGATATTTTAGTTAACAGCCAAAAGTGAAATGAAAGTCTTGAAAATAAGACGCTAGTGAAACCGAAATTATCTTTTTGGAATCTCTCTTTTCCCTTTTGTATTTTATGCTCTTTGCATCCGCTTTTCTTTCTTCATTTCTTTTTAAGACTGGTACAGCGCTTTTTAGCAACAGGACCTTCTGTTGCGTCTTTACCATTTACGACTTATAATTCTTTGTCTACAGAAAAAAAACTTCATCAGAAGCAGGTAAAACAAGTCAAGGTTGAACTCGATTCAAGATACCCCGATGCTCATTTATCTCTTACGCCTAACCTATCAAATTAGGCAACAAATTGCGCCAGTTTTCGGTTATTGACTGTACTTCCCGTGTTTGTTATCATACCCATCAATATCCCGCTCAAATCGGTCTTGTGTAAACACCATTGTTTTACAACTACGTTCTACTAACCCATCACCACCGGGAGTGTACGGCCCATCTCCTTTGAGAAGAACACAATCTCAACTTTACGTGGAAGTTTTTAGATCTTAAATTAAATGAGTGTGATTTGGAGATATGCTTTTTGGATGTGGTTCGTCAAACAGCTTCCGATGTTAAGTGGTTTTTAAGCGATCAGAGAAAGGATGTTTGACATACATTGTGTGAAAATTCTAAAGCTATTAGCAGTTTTTGGGTGGCGCCGTTGGGTTTCGAACTGGTTTTTTTTTTACCATAGACAGGTATACGAAAAAATGAGCCACGTGATGGTAAGTGACCGTCATTCAGCAGATTGTAGATGCTTTGGCTGATAAAGGGTGGTTCTCGTGTGTATTACATCTGTCTTTGCTCAAACAGAGTAGTGAGAAATAATACTAATCTCACGACACACCAGATATCAATCATGCAATCACAAGTAGGGGAGCATTCAAGTATTACGTAACGCAATTTGGGGGGAGGAGTGGGAGGTCTCGTGAAACGTTACGATGCGTTACTATAGCGGGAGGGGGGTCCAAACAACGCGTTACGTAACATTGTTTTTGGCCAGTGTTGTGCCCATACCGTTGTTATTTTGTTTTCGTTGTCAGTACTCCCTAATATTTGCATATTGCTGTTTGTTACTTTCCGCAACATAAATTTTAGCTAAAAAATCACAGAACTATATCATATAGTTCAGTAGTAAAAATGGTCGTGAGTGTT
>BHDV01015955.1:100082-119727 GCA_005406045.1 Adoxophyes honmai
CCCACCAGATGGACGGTTGGGAAAAAAAAGTATTAACCGTCCCCCTGGGGGGAATGTCTGGTGGGTCGGTTGGTAATAGAGGGATGTCAGAAAGTGCTAGTTGTCTATGCTGAGCCGAAAGGGCATAATTTTAGGTTAATATCGATGAAGGTATAATAGTGATAGGTTGCTAGCCTGTCACCTAAAACCTTGACCTATTTCTTTAGTCGCTTCATAGAACACCCAAGGAAAAAAAGAAGTGTTATTCTAAACCACACGGATTTTTTTTGTAACACTACATTTGATGCTTATCACGAGCTAATTGCCTAAGCTGTATATTTCGATAGCTTGGTTACAGATAACCACGTGTTGTCACTAACTTATAATAATAGCTAAGCTTATTAAGACACCAGAAAATACTGTCACCCAACATTCATTCATCAGCACCAATTCGTAATAATTGTTAAAAACAATGCGCCAACAGAAACGTGACAGCTCAGAGCAGTTTTATCGACAATCTTACAACCACGGCACATCACTAAAGCGAACAGCACTTAGATGCACAAATCGGCACAATGGTCAGGTCGAGTGGATACGGGGCTGGCAACATAGACAAATATACATGTACCCAGCGAATTAAGAAGAGTCGTATCTCTATCGGAAATGTAGTGTACTTACGTCTTTTTGTATTAGAGGAGTTCAGTTTAAAAGGATCATTGATCATCGACCGTGTTGGGCCCCTAGTTCGAACATTTCGAGGATGTTTTGGTTGCCAATTGTTTAGACAAATCATGAGCAAAATGAGCTGTAGAGCTCTTAGAATAGAAGAAGTAGGGAGTGTGGTCCTTGTTCAGCTGTGGGACAATGAAAACTTTCTTTATTATCTTTTTAGGCTATTACGAGAGTGTATGCAGCCGAGACTTAATTTTACTTATCTGAATCAAATACATTCATACATACATACGTTACGCCCGTATTCCCAAACGGTGTAGGTAGAGCACGTGAAACGCTAAAAGGAAAAAACCATGATAATTTCACATTTCATAGCAATTTCTAAAATATTTTTTTTAGGTTAAGAGGTAGGTACAAGAGACACAATTTAGTAATATGTTGCTAGCCTAACGCCTAAAGCATATTATACCCACCTAAACCTATTTCCTGTGTCGCCGTCTACGACATCCACGGAAGAATTGGAGAGGTGATATTCTAAACAAGATACCACACGGGGGACCACGCCACATAAACACATGTATCAGATTGTTTTCGCAACTGGGGTAGGCAGCGTATACGAAATGTGACAGAGCAAACCACGACTGTTTCACGCTTTGTAGCCACTTCTAGCATATTTGTTAGGTTCAAAATCAGATGGAAGAGGTACAATAGTTACATGTTGCTTGCCTGTCGTCGAAAGGCCTAAAGCATACATACATACAAATTCTCACGCCTGTATTCCCATGAGGGGTAGGCAGAACACATGGATTCAAAAATCTAGTGCCACGTCTAGCAAATTCAGGGTAACCAGATGGTTAAATGTGATATTGCGATGACAGGTTGCTAGCCCATCGCCCACAATACACAAACCCTTTCCCAGAGTCGACTCTTACGACACCCACGGGAAGAAAGGGGGAGGTGCTATTCTAACCCGGCACCACACGGGCAAACACGAGCATACCTAAATTTATTTCCTTAGTCGGTCCTTACATCCACGGGAGAATTGACCACGAATGAAATTAATGCGAAATGAACGAGTCTTCACGATATAAAAGCATAGTTTCATCAGCTCGACCACAGATCTAAAAATATTAACAACAAAAGACTGTAACGTTGACGGGGAAAGTCAACAAATAATAAAATCGTGGTTTAATTCTGAAGAGTGCTACTGAATCACTTTAACAGTTTGATAGTGGTTTGGCTTCGTATAAGGGTCAATTCACACCAGAAGAGCAGCGCAGCGCGGCGAAGCGCAGCGACCCGCTCCGTGGAATGAGAATTTCAACTTTATTTTCATTACAATAAGACTTATTATCGCATGAGAAACTCTAACGATGCGGGCGCATGCCCGCGTATCCATGGTAATAACAACGCATTCCATAAACGAAGCCGCGCGACCGCGCGAGCCTTCGCTGGAATGCCCGAGGATGCTCGAGCAGTCGCGACGGCCGCTGTCAATACATATGACAATATGTCAATAATTATGTAAATTCCAGCGATGTCCCGCGCATTCCAGCGACATCTCGAGCAGTCGCGGGAATCCGCGCGCATTCTCCACGGAGCAGGTCGCTCCGCTGCGCCGCGCTGCGCCGCGCCGCGCTGCTCTTTTGGTGGGAATTGACCCTAAAGCACCATTAGTTTTTATGTACGGTGTTGCAACTGACAGATTATGTTTTTTCTGCGTCGTTAGTGTCGGAGAAAGAGGTGTTTTATGCTGTTACAGTTTAGAATAGAACATAAAGTGATTAGTTATACTGCTAGGCTTCCGGTGGGGTTAAAATAAGAGTTCTAATTGGAGCATGGACAATATCATGGATTTTTAATAAGAAACAGTTATAAGGGAAAATACGGGTCCTAATCGTACATATAGATGAGGCTAGATGAAGAGCTACGGATTGGGCCGAAACATGTCGAGTTAAAATCGATTTAAAACGAACGGATTGTCGGCTGCCGTGTGTTGTCGGGTTTAGAAAAACAACTCTCTATTTTTTCCGTGGATGTCGTATGAGGAGACTAAGATTTAGGTATCATTTTAGGCAGTAGGTATAACCATTATTAAACCCTTAATTTCGCAGTGTATGGTATGCCATACATACCATGAGACTATCTTTTTCAATTTTTTTCACAATTTTTTTTGTAGGATGACAACGAGACAATGAGGCTTGAAAGTTAGTTTTGTTCTTAATGCTGCGACTTTAAGGGTTAAAAATCATCGTGTATTTGAAAAAGCCATGGGAATCCTTTTTTTTCGTTAGTTCGTTAGTCGCCTCGTACGACATCCACGGAAGAAATGGAGAGGTGTTATTCTAATCCCGACAACACACAGCTAATTATGATAATTTTTGCTTACCTACCTATGTTATGCGAAATCCGATTGTCGGTAGGACAAAAAGAACTAAGATTTAAATTGAGAATCAGCGTACGAATATCCGCCGGTGTCCAGTAAGATTTCTGAGTATCGAATTAAAATTCACTCGATGGGCATTAATAAATGTTTATCTCGATTGATCGATTTGCGTGCATCGACTGAATACTAAGACCCTGTCCAGGAGCGAATACGCCGCGATTTTGAAAGCGTTTGACTATTCATTGCTGCTTTTGTCACGCTTAATGAAACTACGACGCATCGTGAAGAAGCAATGTACTCCAATACGCGGCCAATTCGCGCGTACTTCTGGACAGGGCCTAAGATTCGAAACAATGGTTTCGCGATTTCGGCTGCCGGAAAAGTTTTACTACCCCTTAAATATGGTGTTTATTAGTTATTGTTGTCTGCAGGTGTTAGGGTGATAAGAAAATTATGGAAAATTGTTATTATCCATCCAAGATGGATGTGCATGAATGAGGTCTGATATTTGAAATGATTTGGAACACTAAACTCCTTCTGTATGTATATGGTGTTGTATGTCTTCTGGCTCGTGTTTTTAATGCATGTATGATTGTTTATTTTATAAGTAGTATACATAAGTAGTAGTTTCGTGGCCACATATTTTTTTAGGTTTTGAATTGGCAGGCATAATAGTGACAGGTTGCTAGCCTGTCGCCTGAAATATACCTTAACATATTTCCTTAGTCGCCTCTTACGACATCCACGGAATACATGGAGATGTGTTATTGCAGCCATTCTCAAAGTGTGTTCCGCGGAACCCCAGGGTTCCGTGATGTCCCTGATGGCAAGAATTTAGAAAAAAAAACAAAACGCCATTCTCTGATCGAAAGTTTTGACGCGGCGAATACATGGACGGACGGGTGGATAAATAATACTTTTAAAAACTGCTGTTTTTTTGTAGGGTACCGTCAAGTGTTTCGGTTTCCTCAAAAGTTTGAGAAACGCTGTGTTATTGTAATCCCGACACCGCACGGGACTCGATTATGATTATGACTGAACTCAATTTAAGACGTAGGCAAGTGTGGATGGGGCTCTCCCAAGACGGACGGTCCGTGACCAAATCAGGGACATTTTAGAATCAGGTCAAGTCAAGAGTACCTGAAACCGACGAGCATTTGTGTGAAGAGACAAACCTAATCAATGTAGACGAAGCAAATGAGGTATGTCAGGATCGCAGCAAGTGGAACAAAGTATTCTATGCCTACCCTTGTAGGAAAGAGGCGTGACGGCATGTACAGTCAAGGAAATTGATATCTGTGCCACTTTGAACCTTTTCATAGTGAGTTTCATAATGCTTTGATTACCAGAAAGTATGGTAGGTATGTCACAGTGACATTTCTTGTGAAAAGGTACAAAGTAGCACAGTAATCAATTTCCTTGACTGTAGGTTATTCGTGTTTTACATTATTAACAGGTTATTTTATTAACATTGCTTGATGATACTTTGACGGATCGATACGCCAATACGGGAGTCTGTACTATGCGCATACACACGCAAACAGTCGCATTATCATTGAACTTAGCGATCAATTGGCCTGTGATCGGCTAAATCGAATCGAATTGTCTCGGCCTTGCTTCCCGGGACGTCTTGCTCGGACGCAGGACTCTGAAGGCCCAGCGCAAACGACAGACTTTTTGTGCGATCGAGTCGGCACCGGACTTTTTGCGCGTCATGTGCGTTACTGCATATAATTCCATTGGTTCTATTTTCACAGACTAAAAAGTCCGCGGCGGATAGTCTGTCGTCTGCGCAGGGCCTAATAGGTATAGAAGGTTCACTCCTGAACACGTAAAAGTATTGATGTCTCTGTATCTTTGTATCTGATATATAATTTGGATGTAATGTAATTTTCAATAATTTTAAACAAAAAGAAACCGACTTCAAATTAGCAATATTTTGAAAAGATTCTGTTTACTGAATGTAAAATCTTGACTTCATCAACAAATTACCGAAAACGCCGTACATCTCCATATAAAATTTGAAGAGTTCCCTCGATTTCTCCAAGATTCCATCATCAGATCCTGGTGTCGTGCCAATGGGACCAATTTCGAGTTATACCCTATCGATAAAAAAAAATAATTTGAAAATCGGTCCACGGGTCTCCGAGCTATCGAGTAACATACACACAAAAAAAAAAAGAAAAAAAAATTTAGGTCGAATTGAGAACCTCCTCTTTTTGAAGTCGGTTAAAAAGAAATAAATACTTAAATCTAATCTAATCTGGATTTTTAGAATTAATGTTCTCTGCCTACCCCTCATGGGAATACAGGCTAGCTAGAGAATATGTATGTATGTATGTGTGTAAGTAAGTAAAGAAATTCGTCGCGTCGCGTGCACAGCGTGACCCGGTTACAATCTTCCTCATGTCCACAGAAATAACGCTACCGGCGCGCGCATGCTTGCGGCTGCACTGCCATGTGTTGCCATCGTAAACTACGTTGCTATAGTCAAGCGAAAACGCGTGTCGAATAGTTTTAGGCTAATTCCAAAAAAAGTCTCATTATTACCATTTTTGTCGGAGGGAACGAATTTGCAGGAAAATTGTGAGTTTTGATTATAAATTTCAACTTGTCATAACTCTAACATTTTTACAGCAAATTCGTTCCTTCCAACAAATATGGTAGTAACATTAAGGTACTAATGATATTTATTAATACACATTTTTCGTCAGTAAAAGTCAAAGGGCAAACAGATTTTTTTTACTTTAACCTGCCGATGCCACTTTTTTTTGGAATCACCCTTTAGATTCAGAGCGTTGAGTATTAACATGCCGTTTGAGTATTAACGCAAAGAATTGTATGGAAGCTGAGACAGCGTCTCTAAGCCCCACGTTCGCACAACTGCCGCGGTCAGAACAGTTTCCATATATTCTTCGCGTCCATACGCAAACGAAATCGACTTCATTACACTAGACGCTCCGTTCTCATGCAGAGAGTCGTGGGTTTGAACCCAATCTGCACGGCAAGATTTTTGGTTATTGATAATCAATCAATTTTACTTAAATGGAATCGAAATTGATCGAAAAGAAAACCACCTGTCGCATGCCTAAACCTGTTTCCATTTGCGTTTTACGTCACTTACGGAAGAAATGGAGAGGTGTTATTCTATCCCGACACCGTACAAGCAAAAAAATCATTAGGTACATGTATTTTAGGAAATCACAAACTTTGTAAATTCAAAATGTAGCTGGGTCAGGATCAAAAAGTTTGCACCTGCGTTAAGGTGCGTTAAGTCGTATTTGAAGTTACTACTAACTTTTCCGTTGTGACACGAAAATTAACGTATAAACGTATAGCCAATTTTCGTGTCACAACGGAAAAGTTTAATGTAATTATAATCACGATTTAACGCAGGTGCAACTTTTTGGTCCTGACCCAGCTAAGTAAGTAAAAATAAACTGTACGGAAAGAAGATTTTCTGACAAGGAAAGCCGATAATAATATCAGATAACTGAGTATAGCCTTTGAGTTTGTATGCAGAATGCGTCAGCTGCAATCCATCACTATCTATAAGGAGTGACCTTGCGTTCGCGCATTGTTAGATATCGAATTGCAAAACATTATCAAGCATCTAGACTATCTTTAGAAGTACTAGATGTCTTCTATCGATTACACACGAAGATAAGTATGCCACTTTAAGAACATGACATACATACATGCCATATTCTCACGCCTGTATTCCCATGAAGGGTAGGCAGAGCACATGAATTAAAAAATTCAGTGCCAGGTTTAGCAAATTCAGGGTAACCAGGTGGTTAAACATGACATGGTTAAATTTTAAAATTTTACTGGTTAATAGCACAACTAACTGCTGTTTTTGCGTAAATATAACTTCCTACTTTCACTCTGTGGACTTCAGCCTGGAGAGAGATCTCTCTATCCTAGAAAACCAAAGGAGTCTTTCCCACAAAACCTTGCCATTTCGTCCGTAGATGTTGTAAAAGGTGAATACAGAATAGGTTAAGGTTTGTTTAAGGCGACAGACTAGCAACCTGTCACTAATGTATCTCACTTAAACCCTAAAAATGTGCTAAAAGTGGCTACACACGGGTTAAGGCACACCACAGTCATGGTTTTGTCTATGTTTCCTATATTCTGTCTACCATGAGTTTGGAATGGCTACGCTACGCCAAGATTATTCGACACTCATACCATTATTGCTTTTTCCTACCCGCGGTTCCACACAATATTGACACTGTCATTACTAAACTTCTATTCAATCGTATTTCTACCATTTTAAATAAATAAATAATAAATAATAAAATCTTTATTAAATTTTAGATGGACAGCGGAAGAATATCCTTATAAAAAGTCTCTAGGCCCTCTAGGGTGTTGTTACAACATTCCATCCGACAAATCCCATTAAAAACTGTACAATAAACTCCTGAAATGCGCAGTGACATCTCATCCCTTTCCTCTAGCTACATAGGAAACGAGAGAGGAAGCGATTAATTGTCGAAAAGATCGACTATGCCAGGGGTGTGTACGATGGGGCCCGCGACGGATAGTTGATATTTCATGGGCCGATCTATACCTTATCGGTTTAGGTAGTTAAAACAATATAAACAATCTTGACATGTCTTTTTGTTGAAATACAGTCTAAAAATAAAAATCGTTACACTATACAATTCAATTATGAAATTAAATGATTTTTTCATACCTAAATTGTACAATGTAAAGATTTCGATTTATAAAGTGTACGTTTAAATAAAAAGACACGTCAAGATTGTTTACATTGTTTTAACTACCTAAACCGATAAGGTATAATGTTGCATCAAATACATTTGCTATAGTAAGCTCTTTGACTTTTCATC
Organism: Adoxophyes honmai; assembly: GCA_005406045.1. Lineage (NCBI taxonomy): Eukaryota > Metazoa > Arthropoda > Insecta > Lepidoptera > Tortricidae > Adoxophyes > Adoxophyes honmai. The sequence continues at coordinate 107,976 of BHDV01015955.1, forward strand.
GAAAATGTTTTAATACATTTGGCGCAGATAATTCTTAATTACTTTATTGCATGGATGTAATTAAGTTATTGTTTGTTTGAGTCAAGGCTTATTTTAGATTAGATCAACAACAATGATCTTATTATGCCAAAATAGTAAATGTCTTTTTTGTTTCTTGCTTTCTTTCTTTATAGTAAATAGGTACATTGCCCCAATACGCAATATTCTGCAACGCCTTCATATCATCCTTGGTATCATTTATAGACGAAAAGCGTAATTGTTTCCTACCACCAAAATAAAACTGAGTGTGCTGAAAAGCTTGTTTATATTGTTACGGTGCATCGCGTTGGGACGTGGCGCATCACTACAAGTGACGGACATCCCTAGCGCGTCGTTTAGAAAAAAACAATTGACGTACGATTGAGCGGGAATACGGATATTACGGATGCTTTGAAATTGAAGTTAATTAAAGTTTATGTGAGTAAACAATACTTATTAATATCCATCACAATTTACCACTGATGAATTTTACTTATTAAAGTATTGTAATTTGGTAATAAATACTTTTGATTATTCTTATTTTTAATGTGATTTTTGTTCGTGATTTGGTATTTGGTATTCCGCTGAATAGTGAGTAGTATTCGGCCTATACCGAATACAAAAAAAGTGGCCGAATAGGCCGAATACCGAACAGTAGCCGAATATTCGTGACACGTCTAGTCTCCCATAAATCTTTTTGAGGCCCTGCGCCGACGACAGACTATCCGCGACGGACGTTTTAGTCTGTGAAAATAGAACCTATGGAATTCTATGCAGTAACGCACACGACGCGCAAAAAGTCCGGCGCACAATGCATACAATCCACGCAGACTTTTTGTGCGCCGCAGACTTGATTGCACAAAAAGTCTGTCATCTGCGCCGCGCCTGAGAGTGAAGTTAGACCGCGGGCCGTAGCTTGCCCACCCCTGGCCTGCGCACGCGCTTCCGCCGTTTTTTCCGCTTTTAGACGCGACGATTTTTTTATACTTACTATTTGTTTGTGGCTAAGTCCGATGCTTAATGATGTCCTGTTGGGTAACTAAAAGTGGAAGGGGACTTTTATTTTGAATCTGAGCCGCTGCTGCAAAGTGGCAGTGCTTGCAGTGTTGTGTTACGGAGTGGAGGGTGAGACAGTCTTTGTACCAGAATTTGGAATGTGAAGAAAACACCTTTTATACGAACTAATAATTAATTCTAGAACTTTAAAACTAATGTAGGTGTACCGTCTTACTGTCTTCAATAGGTCTAAATAATCCGCTGTTTAATATTTTTGGTTAATATTGCCACTGAGTTTACTTTGCAGTTTTATATTTTTGTAATTTAAGTTCACGCATAGTTTTTACCAGGTAAAAGCGAAGTGACTACACTCATTGAAAAAAATTGCCATCATGTCAATTCCTTGACATTTTTTTTTAATATAAAAAATCTGTCTCCACGAAATACCAGCCTTGTCAAAGCCCGTTCAATAGTTGCGACAGACAGACAGACGCATCGTAGGAAGTCGTTAGTAACGCGCCGGCGCGCGGAGTATTTTTAGTTGCGCGCGCGCTGGTCTACGGAGCCCATAGTGGAAACGTTACAATCACGCCTATGTTCCTGAATGGGGTAGGTAGAGCACAAGAAACCTGACATAGACAATATTATAATCCAGCCTAATTCCGTCACACTGCTGTGAGCACAGGGTTCCTCTCAGTATGAGAGGGATTGGGCTACAGTTCCTAAGCGAGTCCAGTGAGGATTGGGGACTTCATACACAACTTTGAATTATTTAATCGCTGTATAGTTATTATTTTGGTTTTTTTTTGCTATTACCAAAAAACAATTTTTATAAGCAAAGCCTTGAGTTATTAAAAATGTAAACAAACGTGTTGCCACTGCTTTATTGTTATGAATCAATAAGCTAAAAGTAATTAAAAAAATATTACAATTAGTACAATTATATCAATTAGTAACAAAAAACGTTGACTACATCTGGAATGCCACTTTGATATTGACAGTTGTTTGTTTACATTTTTGATCTCTAATTAGATCCCACACTATAGTAGTATAGAGAACTAGCATCGATAGTTGAGTTTATCGTTATAGGAACCCCCTACTTGTCAATCGGTTTTGCCCTGCGGATTCCTATGTCTGTTCATATATTTTTAGGTTTTCAGTTGGCCGGTATAAGTGACAGGTCGCTAGCCTGTCGCCTAGAGCATACCTTAACTTTCCTTAGACGCTTACGACATCCACGGTCGAAATAGAGAGGTGTTATTCTAAATCCGACACCAGACGGAATGCTTGAATATCCTTACTAATGTTATAATAATTCAGAAAGTGAGTTTGTTTGTTTGTTTGTTTGTTCCGCTTTCACACCGTAACTACTGAACCGATTACTTTGAAATTTTGCAGACATAAAGATAGAAGTCCGGATTAAATAATAGGGTACTTTAAATCCTGGAAAAAATTGATGTTCCCGAGGGAAAACAAAAACATAGTTTGCTTGATAGATCGATATCAATCAATGATAGATCGATATCGATCAATCGATGATAGATCGATGGCGCATTGTGTCGTTTGAAACGAGAAGTTTTCTTATAGTTGTGCTAATATACCGCAATATAACCGAGTTCTACGCGGGCGAAGCCGCGGGCGGAAAGCTAGAGTAAACTAAATGAGGAACAATAAAATACAATATGCGATATGTCACGTTTGACTACATATCTGCGCGGACGATACGATCTACTGCCCGTGACATTTGCGACATCTGTTGGCAACAATGGATAGATATCTCAAACGAATAGCTCCTGTCAAATGTTACGCGGTTAGCCATGTGTTATTCCATTGATACGACGTATGACGTATTGTCAAGTTCCATTAAAATGCTGTAGCTTTTGTAGACTAGGTAGCTATTTCAAGGCCTTTCTGTACAAAGATTCAGTGGCGTAACTGGGCATTTCTTCGAGCGTTTCAACCGTCTCATTCATCTGACCACTTTTTTGTGAAAATGGAAGAATATGATCGTATAGTCATCTATTAGAGAAACAGGATCACTTATTAAATATCCAAAAACGTTATAAAAATCTACACCAGTAGGCTTAGCTCGGCAACACGCTCTAGTCGCGTCGCGCGCGGTATAGTCTACCTGTCACTTTCTGACGTCTCTAGTTAGACAGTGACAGGTATAGTCTATGTCGCGCGTATCTCTACTCGCGCCCTGTCGTGCTAAGGGGACAGACTCGTATAAAATCTAGCCAGATGGATGAGGCGGTTGAAACGCTCGAATAAACGCCCAACTAGCCTTTTATGCGCCCAGTGCGAGCTTTCAAAACTGCGCCCTATAAGTACTGGTCTGGTCATTTCTACGCCCTTCTAGGGTCTGCGCCCTGTGCCTGGGCACCGCTGGCACCGCCCTAGTTAGGGCACTGTAAAGATCTGAAATGTAAGCAATGTGTAATCACTCCCGCGCGGTATCGGGTTTAGAGTAACTCTTCTCCATTTCTTCCGTGGATGTCAAAGAAATACTTAGGTAAAGGTATGTTTTAGGCGTCAGGCTACTATCCTGTCGCTATTAGGTATACCTCTAAACTAAACACCTAAAAGTTATGCTAAAAGCTGCTGCGTGACTTGAAATATCATGGTTTTGATTGTTACGTTTCGAGTGCTCTAGCTACATACCATTTGGGAATACTGGTGTGATGTCTACCTATATTGTGCATGTCGCACTTCAAATGTTAAAAATATATATAAATTATCAGCCCACACACTAACAGATAAGGTGACTTATGATGACACCTTTGTCTCTAATAACTTACATTCGTAGGCGCTAAATAACCTGGAGCAGGGGTGGCCAACCATTTGATTTTATTAGTCTAGGACTAATTACCAATATTTTATACCCAAGACTAAGTCGAATGACACGGAAGCTTCTCTTAATCACTGGCTCCAGTTTGCTCTGGAAATGGTGAACATAGGTATGCATTTTGTCTGGCAGTGAGGTACCAATTTAAGTCAGACCGCTTAGGGTTTGGGGATCTATATAACCTAACCTGTTTTAACCTACTTTTGCATTTCATAATCATTAACCGACTTCAAAAAAAGGAGGAGGTTCTCAATTCAACCTAATTTTTTTTTGTGTGTATGTTACTCGATATCTCGGAGACCCGTGGACCAATTTTCAAAATTTTTTTAACTCGAAATTGGTCCTATGGGCACGAAACCAGGACCTGATGATGGAATCTTGGAGAAATCGAGGGAACTCTTCAAATTTTATATGGAGATGTACGGCGTTTTCGGTAATTTGTTGATGAAGTCAAGATTTTACATTCCGTAAACAGAATACTTTCAAAATATTGCTAATTTGCAGTCGGTTTTTTTTGTTTCAAATTATTTTTCGTAACACATCGTATGCCATATCTTTAGTTTTGTTAAACATTTTAATTGAGGAACGATTGTTTTGACGCTCCGCTCGCGCGCTATATACGGTCTTAAAACAAGCCTAACCTAACCTATTTAATTTCGAACTATTTTTGAATTATGAAAATTGATCGTTAGGGCTAATGCCCATTAGGACAAAACTGTTCAGGCAAATGATTTTAGGACATGTTGGGATCTCAAAGGAGACCGGGGTTTGGTCCGTAAAAGTAGATCTACTGTAAACAAGTTGGCAACCCCTGTTATAGAGTGCATGTCGATAATTCAAGTACATTTACATAAACCGTGAACATTATGTGATAGAGCACCGCCTGTGAAATATGTTGTCGCCTGAACTAATAGCCTTAAACCAAGATACAGAACATCAGAATCGTAATATATTATTTGCTTAGTCGTTCATGAATCTGACATAAATACATAACCACGTCTGTTTAATGAAATGTGACGTAGCCTAAATTATGACCATTCTACGCTTCGTGGCTACTTTATAGCAGATTTTTTAGGTTGAAACTTTGATGGAAGAGGTATAGACGCCTAAAGCATGCCTACTCCAATATAAGCATTTCCTTAGTCGCCTTTTACGACATCCGCGGAAGAAACGGAATTGTTGTTATTCTAAACCCGACACCACTCGGTCTTACTGTTAGAGGATAGGAGTCGCACCACTTCTCCATACAAACGTAGTCCCCTGTTTTCTCCGTGAATAATGACATTAGAGCAAAAAAAGTTTTTTTTTCATTAAATTTATATCTGTTGTGGCTATGCCCCTACGATTTGCTTTTATCGATTTTCTATTTTTTTTTAAATTTTTTATTTAATTTAGAATATTGATAAAAGCAAATCGTAGGGGCATAGCCACAACAGATACAAATATAATGTAAAAAAAAATTTTGCTCTAATGTCATTATTCACGGAGAAAACCGGGGACTACTTTTGTATGGAGAAGTGGTGCGACTCCTATCCTCTTAATTCATTGCGGTAATAATTTTCCTTTAATATTCTTTTACCAGACCATTTGTACACAGGATGATAAAATGTGGTATCGTCATTTGACAATTTGACATTTTCATATTGTCAACTTAGAAATCGAGATTAAAAAAAAATGTCTTTATATCTACTGAACTATCCAACGTCTACACCGATTCCGTCATTATTTAATTCCTCTCATTTCCGCTGCATGTGGGTATATTGAATGTAGGAGGACACCCATACATAACAAAAGAGCGTATCTCTACAGACATCCAACGGCACTTACGACCTTTTGTGTGAGGAGGAACACAATAGACGTGACCCGAGATTGATTCGACACGCGAATGCAAGAAAGTAGGTTTTTAGTTGATTCGATGGAATGTCGAGTATTCAACATCGATTTGTAAGTGAAGTGCTTGATTAATAATGTTAAGCGGCTGTTACATCGAGCCGTTCACCTTGAGGTCAGTGCACACGTATCAAACTACGTCGGTCAACGAACATCGTCTTTACACTTGACTGTCCGCCGGTGTTGACCCGTGTGGTGCCGGTTTAGAATAGCACTTCCCTCTTTCTTCCCGTGGGTGTCGTAAGAGGTCGACTCTGGGAAAGGGTTAGTCTATTGTGGGCGACGGCCGACGGGCTAGCAACCTGTCACTGCAATGTCATTTAACCATCTGGTTACCCTGAATTTGCTAAACGTGGCACTGAATTTTTGAATTCGTGTGCTCTGCCCACCCCTCTTGGGAATACAGGCGTGAGAATATATATGTACTCGTATGTATGTATGTATGTATGTTCAAAGTTTATTACATTACATCATTTTGTACGATATTAAAATTAAAGTATCGTTAACTTGTGGTAGTGGAGGCACAGCACCATTTTACAATTGAAAAAAACCGGCAAATGTGTAATTTCAGTATCTGAGATTGAAAATTAGACCAAAGGTCAGCGAACGTCGTTTTTACACTGGACTGTCGCCAACCACCGTCACCTATTCAGGCTGTGACAGCTGCCGCTCGCCGAATGCGGTCGACTACTAATCAAACTTGGCAGGAATTTAAGTAGCGCGGGTAAGTTAATTTAAGTAAGCTTATAAATGCCGGGAATTGTAGTGTGTTCTTTATAGATTTCCGGTCGCCATATACAGCCTGCAGCGAACGATACAGTGTGATTGCCCCTTTAATCAAGTAACGGTTGTGATTTGAGCTGGAGTTAGAAATAACGAAGACGCTTTTTGCATTAGTGGGTCAAGAGTGGTTTGTGGGCCAAATTACAAGTAGGTAAAGTTAATTTTTACTCATAATAAGTTAGTAGTGACAGGATTCTAGTCTATCGCTAAAGCACACCTAAACCTATTTCCTTAGTCACCTCTTATGACATCCACGGAAAAAATGGAGAAGTGTTATTCTGTCGCGACACCACATTCGTTTTCTACTTAGTCTTGACATACATACATACATATGTACATATACTCACGTCTATATTCCCAAGAGGGGTAGGCAGAGCACATGAATTCAAAAATCCAGTGCCACGTTTAGCAAATTCAGTCTTGCTTGACACATACCTAATATGAATACTATAGCATATAAACTGAACCTATCTTAACATTTTCTCTGTTGACAATAAAAAAAAAAAAAGAAACATTCTGTTTCAACAGCAGACAAACTGACGATAACTCTACTTTGATTTTTTTTTAATAAAAAAGTACATTTCACTTTTTAGAAAAAAAAAACATTTCTTACAATTTCAATTAAGTACCTACTAATGGTTTTAAAATGTTGTTTATACGATTGCCAACATCTATTGAATGATAGTATAGGTAGCTATAGCTACCTAAAGGAAGCTTCCTTCATGAGACTTGTTTATTTTATTTATTATATGTCACATTTCACCGTTGTCTTATTGTTACTTGTTACACGCATGCTGTGAAAAATGCAGAAGTTCTCAACATTTTAATGTATAGTTTATAGTTTAGAGATGAAAACTAAACAAAAAACATGCGTTTCACAAAAAACATTGAAATATTTTTGAGATAGGTAAGACTACTACTACAATTACTTGGAAATATGAGCTGATCGAGAAAAAAATACTCTGGAAACTTAAACTTAAAGTTTTCATGTTTTTGTACGTTACATTTTATCTATCTTACAGATAGCACTCTAAAGATAAAGGTAAAGCAAACGAACAAAGAAATAACCAAAAATGGGAATGTGGACGAAGTAGGAATGTGGACGAAGTGGAAAGAGGACGAAGTGGGAAGAGGAAGAAGTGGGAATGTAGACGAGGTGGGAATATGGACGAAATGGCAATGTTGACTAAGTGCGATTTTGGACGAAGTGGGAATATAGACTAAATGGGAATGTGGACGAAATGAACCTAAACAAAATTCTGCTGAGTCTGCATACCAAATGAAATACTCAACGACATTTTGTTCGCTGAGTGAATTTGAAGTTTAGGCACGATGCATTAAACTACACAAAAGTAAAATTTTGTGAACCACTGGCCATACAATGCCTACTCTCTTTAACAACTCATGATAACCTCATACAAGGTTGAATGTGCTTTGGTAATAAAACAATACAGACGTGGGCGAAAGGTTACCTTTGTGGCTGCAGTTGGGTTCTTTAAGAGACCTTTATTAAAAAAAAACTGTACCCATAAACCATTTAGAACTTAAGATTATACAGGGTGTTTGGCGCATCGTGTGTTAAAGTAATTTGGCAGATAGAAGGGGTAATCTTCTCTTCTTAAAATATGTAAAACTCAAAAGTGACTGCCTGACTGGCATAGTGATCTATCAACCCACAGCCCAAACCACTAGACGGATCGGGCTGAAATTTGGCATATTACATATTATGACGTAGGCACCCGCTAAGAAAGGATTTTAATAAATTCCACCCCTAAAATAGGGAACGAAAAAGCCATTAACGCGGGCGAAGCCGCTGGCAAAAGCTAGCTGTATATTCAGTCCCCTTAACACGCTACTTAGTAGACAAAACCGTGACTGTCACATTTCGTAGCAACATGTAGAATATTTATTTAGGTTTGAATTAGGAGATGTTGCTAGCCTGTCGCCTAAAATATACCTTAACCTACGAGTACAATCCGTACGAATTAACTGTGCACTCCGCTGGAATGCGACCTCTCTCCCGCGCGGTGCCCCGCATTCGCCGCAAGCGCTCAGTAGCGATAGCATCTTTGTAACCGTTGCGCTTTTTCTCGTTTCCATCGTCGGAATACGTTTAATCTCCTGTTTGTTACTGCGCGTCACAGCGCGAGGTGCACAGTTAATTCGTACGGGTTGTAGTTCTTTAATGGCCTCTTCCACGTCCCTGGAAGAACTGGAGAGGAGTTACACTAAACCCAAACACACGGCATTTTTTTTATTGTACTGTCATAACTTTCTAAATGGTAGGATAGTGTAACCAAGACATACGTACTTATTGTACTTAATAATTTTGAACGTGTTTTAGTTTTGGTATTTTAGTTTAATTACTTTACTTGTATTAGTTCGTTTCCGATTACTTATTTTTTATTTACGTTAGCATCCGACACATAAAAATAAAACAACGATTCCATAATTTTCATACATCATTGTTAAGTCCACATCGCTATAAAATCCACGAGGCATTGAATGATTGTTACTTCCATTCACCCGTTCGATTATAGCCGCGCTTTTAATAGATCCATTCACTCATTCATTCATTTAATCGATGACCGCTACGTTACAGCTGAAAGGCGTTACTATAATATCGTGATCGATTATCGAGTTTTTTTGGTAGCTCGTTTGGAATGAACGGCGAAAAGTGATGTATCCGCATTCAATGGTTTTATTTTGGTGTAGGTAGGTATCTGTTTAAAATTATAACGAGACAAGAACTCTACTTACTATTATAATTGGCAAACTATTGGCCGCATGATGTCAGTCGGTCGTCTGCCGTGTGGTGTGGGTTTCAAACAAAGACAATAAAATTAATAATTAACTATGAAATATACAGCAAATATGTAATCTATCAATAAACTAGGATATTTTTACGATAACTTAATGTGATTAACCCAATTAATGTGTAAAATAAGAACTATCTATCTGAACACAATGTAATATCGTGTCTAAACTAAATAAAATAAATTTCACTCTTTAATTTCAATGGTAAAATCACCACGAACATAAACATGTCTTCCTCTTCAAAATGGCTTCTAATTCGATTTTCGGAAACCATTCACTCATTCACTCATCATCAAGTCACCGGCGCACGCGCCCCGAATCTGTGCGGCGACCACCTTAAATCACGCAACGACACAAGTATCCGCTTCCTGTCGGAACGGGCGCTTTATGTTCCATAGTGTACTAAAAGCTAAGCTATGGCATAGATAGTAGGTACATACATAGATCACGGGTGTATTTCCGAATGGGGTAGGTAGGCATAATACAGGAAACGTTACATTGAAAAAGCGAAGGCTATTTCGCTTCTCGTAGCCATTGTTAGCATATACCTACTTAGTTTTTAGGTTTTAAAGTGAGATAAAACATATGTACCTCTTTTGCTTCATCCACGTTCATCAATCTCCTCATACATGTTCGTCGGTTTCGGGTACTCTTGACCTGACCTGTTTCTAAAACGTCCGCGATTTGGTCACGGAACGTTCGTCTAGGTCTTCCCCTCCCACTGCACCCATCCACATTCCCCGTATAGATTTGTTTTGTATACTTATTAACGACATTAAATTTAATCTGCATCACAGGCACAATACATTCTAGGTTCTAGAGATGTGTTTTTTGGACTGTTCTGTTAGTTCAGAGAAACAGTTTTTCAATAATCTGTCAATACAATTTAAATTTAATTAAAAAACAAAACGATGTATTTTTTAATTAGAAAAATTAAAATAGTTGCCTACGCGGGCGCGGGTTCATAATTAGCATAGTTTGACTTGGCACATTCAGATAATGCACAGTAAGGATTTACTGGATTTTTGAACTCATGTGCTCTGCCTACCCCTCTTGGGAATACAGGCGTGAGAATATGTATGTATGTATGTAAGGATTTACACATCATCTTCCCTACTAGAATAGCTTTCAGTGGAGCGCAAGCTTCATGCCATCTCATAATGGCACGCGTCGCCCAGGAAGTAAGAATGTTATTTATCGTTTTTTTTAAGAAGCTCTTTAGTATCCGGTTCCCATAGATTTGTGCATGAAATAGAGATTGAAGAAAATTTTGGTTTACTAACGTTAAGTAAATTTACGACTCGTTGTCTGTATTCTTGAATATTATACTTGCATACGTTTGGTAGAAATATATCACATACACTGAAGTTTTTACGTCGAAACCAGCTCGACACGTTTCGGGCCACCTCGTGACCCATCATCGGAAGCTACGCGGTAAAAATGTGAGTGAAACCGTTTGATTTAACTATGAGTGAGTCCGTGTCGTCGCCGTCTGGTGGCGGATTTAGAATGATATCTTTCCATTTCTCCCGTGGATGTCGTAAGATTCGACTAAGGAAGGTTAAGGTATATTTTAGGCGACCGGATACCAACCTGTCACTATTATTCCTGCCAACACAAAACCTAAAAGATATGCTGGAAGTGGCCACGAAACGTGAAAAAGTCATGGTTTTGTCTATGTAGCGTTTCGTGTGCTCTGTCTACCCCATCTAGGAATGCAGACGTGATAAATATTATGTATGTATGTATGTATCAGCGAGTCTCACGATAGTTTTATGTATACACGTTTACATTTTTACAGCTATAAAAATGTTTACCCTTGTTTACACAGTTTCAAAATAAAGCAATCTCAACGTTTAAATGTGGACACTGCTCGTCAAATTGACTATTAGCTAACATTACGAGGCTATTCATTTACCCAGAAACGTCAATTAAAATGTAACTGTTCGTGGTAATGTTACAAACTAACCTTCCGCGAATCGAGGAAACTAGCTTCCGCGTTGAAGTACACTTTTACGAAAACACACCCCCATGAGGACTTATCCGTACCAATATATAAATGTGAAAGTGTGTTTGTTTGTTTGTTTGTCCGTCTTTCACGCCTAAACGTAGCGATGGATTGACGTGATTTTTTAGGTAGAGATAGTTTAGGGCATGGAGAGTGAGAGAGTGACATAGGCTACATTTTGTTTCTTCAAATTCAAAACCCCCCATTTCCCTAAAGTGAGGAGTGGAAGTTTTCAATGTAGAAAGCTATGTAGCTAAAGCTATGTAAAGCTGTGTAAAGCTATGTATGTATGTATGTAGCTATGTATGAGCCGCGATGACTCACCGCACGGTAACCGACGGCCAGAGACGAACGCGACCAAAGAAAATAATGGTGCGACGAATAATGCATCT